>WEDG01002082.1:0-82891 GCA_017591395.1 Schistocephalus solidus | reverse complement strand
TGAAGAAGAAGAAGGTTTTTCGTTCACCGGAATTATGGCTTTATTCGACTGAGCTTTCGAACTCTTACTGGAGTCCTTCGTCAGAGATAAAACAGCAACATAAACGAGTAACATTTATAGAGTGGGGGCAGGGGCCAATCAGACAGCAGTGGCGCCAGTCCGGAGGTGACTACGCAGGAGCCTGTATGCCGGCGCCAGATCGATAAATAGATTGACCGAGTTCATATCGGAGGCCCAGGCTTCAATCAATTCTCGGTTTGTCTTGCATCTTACGTGGGCGATGATCGTCGTGGCTGCGAAGTTAAACTCGTGACCCGTTTCGTAGGTGTGGGCAGCCACTTGCGATAAACCGTCACCCCGCCTCACAGCATGCTTATGCTCGTGTATGCGCGATCCAAGCATACGTCCAGTCTGTCCTGTGTAGTTACAGGAACAGTTTTGGCACGGGACGAGATACACTTCTCCCGACTGCTCATTCGGATTTAATCTGTCCTTGATTCTCATGACCTTACTGCGCATGGTAGCTTTGGGTCGATGTGCAATTCCGACACCCAGTCCCGCAACAATGCGCTCGGTCGCTTCTGATACGTTCTTGATATATGGCATCGCATGCCGTACCGTAGGGGTTGGTTCTGGTTGGGTCCTCAGCGGTCGAACACGCAGGCATCGGGGTATGAACGCCTTCGGATAGCCATTCCGCATAAACTGGTCGCGGAGGTAACTGGCCTCACGTGCTTTTTCCACCGGGTTGCTGCAATGAGTCTGGATGCGCTTGAATAGTGTTCTCACACAGCTTTGTTTGTGAGCCACCGGATGGTTGCTGTGAAAATTGAGAAGCTGTGTGGTGTTCGTCGCTATTGTCCTCCTCAAGCGATTCCAGGCTGCGTGCGACTAGGACGAGGCCTAATCAAGCTGGAGCCCGTGCTGGGCAGACCAGATATTTACACTGAATGGCATTTCTAAATTCCACCATAGCTACTAATAACCGACGGCCGTCTGCTTTATTGACTTTTCCGCTGCGTTCAATTCCATCCATCCGTATGGTGGATAATGGTAGCAGCAAAATTAATCGCCATGATCAAGACCTATTACGGCTTCACTATCACACGAGTTCTGGTTCATAAAAATCTTTCCCAACGGTTCAGCATCCGGTCTGGCGTTCGACAATGTTGTATCTCGTCGCCCATTCTGTTCAATTACGCTATTGACTTGATTATTGGGAAGGTCCTATAGGAAGATGAGGGTGTTGAGTTTGCAACCGGACACCAATTGAATAATCTCGAATGCGCCGATGATATAACCATAGTAGCTTCAAGCTTTGGTGATCTGCAGTTTATAGTGTCATGGTGAATGAGGCCGCTAAATTGACCGGTTTATCTATAAACGCTGCGAAGACCAAAGTGTTTTTAGGCTACATCCCTGACCAGGAGAAGGCACCTCTAGAGATGGATGGCTGTCAACTTGAAGAAGCAGATGGCTTCAAATACTTCGGAGCGAGGCTGCTGCAAAATGGACAGAGAAAAGAAGCTATTTTCTGTCGAGTCGATGCTGATAATCGGGTTTTCTCAAGCCTTAGAAAGTGTATATGGATCCAACGTGACATCTCCATCGTCACGAAAATGTGCATGTACTGTGCATCCGTCCAGTCAGTCCTTTTCTATGGTTTGGAATGCTCGACGGTGCGCGTGGAAGATGAACAAACACGGGAGGTATTTGATCGCCACTGATAGTAGACTATCCTTTGAGTGAAATACACTGACGTCAACTCAAATTATATAGTCCGCACTCACTGCGACATCAAAAGGATATCCTAGACCATCCAAGAAAGACGACTGAGGTGAGTTGGGCATGCTCCTTGTTGTCAACCTCACGAGCTCAGTGGTACTGCCCTCGATCCGATATCGTTACCCAATTGGAGGCGTTTATGAGGGTTAGCTCCAAACCTGGCTCGAAACAGTTCGTAAAGACCTACAGGTCGTTATTGGGCATTCAGTATGCGGCCTCCGTCGTTGGCGAAGAGAATGAGTTGAACTGCCCGAATCTCCTGTCGCGTGTTGTCACGCGTTGAGAGGTTAAAATTCGTGATATCATCGAGGCCGGCTAGATTAGGCATGATCACAGTCGTACCAAGTACAAGTAAGTAACAATCAACGGAAAAGATTCATACTATCAAAGTAAGCATTTTTTAACAAGTGCGATATTTGCTGACGACCGAAAAGAAGCCAGTAAAAAGCAGGCACCCTAACATGTCTGAAATAAATTGGGATTATGATTCATGATACTCAATATTACAACCCAACTAAGTAATTATTTCTAGCCAGGATCGCACTTCAAATTTTCAGTTAATGTCTCACCTACTGCAGATAGACATAAGTGGCAACTATCTGCTAATTCGTGCATTTGCGAGCCTTTTATTTATAAAAGAACTGCCCGAATTCGGGTTTAGTGAAAACGTGTGTCAAGGGCCAACTCAGAAGCCCAAACGGGTGACAGAACGGAGAGACAGGAATGAGCCCGACTCAACTATACGGTGGCACATCAAAGGAGCGCAGTTTACTTGAATGACATGCTGGCCTACGAGGCAATTCCTATTATTTGAAGAACCGATCCTCGGCTCCCTAATCCTGTCTTTTCCCCTATGTCTAGCCACCTATAATGACAGCTTTGAGTGCAGAGCAGGCATGTCTTGGTGCACTGATGGTTGTAAGAGCAAAGGGAAATAACTTGCACAGCATGTAAACTTCTTTCGGAAATTAATAATTTGTCTACGATCGTACCAGTTTTACACTTGTAGCCTACCCTATGTATAAAGAAAAAAAGCGCAGTGAAAGTGAAGCTTAACCGGCCTAATTACAGGAGGAAAAACGTTCGTTGCACCTAGCCCTGCGGTTGCAGTCTAGAGCCCTCGCAGGCAGTCCCATAGCGACCGACAATAAAATGTTCAGATGTGACAGCGAAAACCAGAGATACGAATTACTATTTTCAGCTTATTTGTAGCCCCCAGACACGTACACTAAATGACTCAAGTTCGAATAGCAGGCCGATACCGCCTATGTCTGGGATATGGATGGCTGATGACGGTAAATAAACCGAAAGTAGTGGGTCAAGGCATATCCATTTAACGCCCTCAAAAATAGTCTCTGTGAAAAAAGGGCTTTTCTGGACTGAAGTAAGGTTGAGTAGACGAGTCCTGAAACTGTCATATTGGCGAACTTCCCTTCGCGGCCTGGAAAGCGGACAAGTCCTCGTGCACGCATGTCGCAACATAATGCGAACAGATTTCTTCTCGGGAATGAAAGCTGGAACTGCAAAATTGAATGTTTGGTGGGGACTGAAGGCAAGGTCTTTTCAACCATTACAAATACCGAAGGGGGCCTCAGAAGTAAACTCATCCTAGTTCATAGAGAGAAGGGATCAACTCAGTGGTGAAATCAGTGGATACCGAGTACCTTAGTCCTGGTGGTTATTCTCAGCTATAATATAAATCCAGACGACAGCCCAAACCGAGACGCTGTCAAAGGAAACTATATAAAGAACGTGAAGTCCAGGCGGCTGGATAGCAGGAGGCTATTTCGATGGCTTCAGTTCTACGTTGAGTTTTCTAGGATCTGTCAATTGCAATAAAATATGCCAAGAGATAATTTCTGTCCCGTTGGTTAGTTTCACTAGGGTATATGAAAATACGGCCACATATATTGCTAGCGTTGAACGCCAAACACACGGGCGCAAGCGGTTGAATGATACGTGCACTACGTCCACATAAAACCCACATTGGGCTGACCACGCGGTCCAAGTTATCCCGTCAGTCGGCAACCTTCCAAGCCACGGCTTTTAGCGCACCGTGATAGGTTCAAGCGCGTCAGATTGTTTATAGTGAGCAAAATGCGCTGATCTGTGGAACACACTCTCGCCCTACCCCCACAATCAGACCACCATCCGAGCCAGTCAGTTCTCTGATGTGGGAGTGGGCGCATTGGCTGACGGGTCGGCGTACCCGTCTTCACGCGACACAGCACGACCTGGCACCCATAACGCACACACCAGGATTCACTTACTAAGGGGATATGGAGCAGCCATAGCCATCTGATTCCCAGTCCACTGGTCAGCCACTCGACACACACAACACATACACTGGGCCGACGGCATGGTCTGGTGTAAGCGTCAGATTGGCAGCCTTCCAAGCCACATTTTGTGGGAAACCGTGATTTTATCAGGTACATTATGATGATTTTGAGGGTATTGTCTACGTACTAGTGTAGGTGGTGTGCGCTGATTTGGCTAAGCCTCCGGTGGCTTACCACAGGTTGTCGTTTAGGCGCATGTGTCCTAATATGCCCATGCGGTGTGTAAATGTGCGGGAGCAGTGAAGGCGGGCGCGGCGACTGTATGTCGGAGCCCCAGGCACTGGCTCAGCAGCCTCCGTGCGATGGATTCGCAGATTACAGACCAGGCCTATGCGTGAGTTGAAGTTGCGGGCGCCCTGTGGGCAGGAGAAATCAGTAGAGGCTGGGGGGGATGTCATTCATGGTAGTGGGGGTGGCAGTGGCGGTAAGAATGGCAGGAGCGGAGGGTGTGCATGATGTATCGGTGTTGTCGGCATTGCGGTGAATTCCGCTGTCATGGATGCGCATGTGACCGAATAGGCCCATGCGATGAGTGAATGTGCGAGGACAGTGAGGGCAGTGGAGGCGGCGATCTGTGCTGTGTATTGGTGCTTCAGGCACTGGTTCACCAGTATCTGTACGATGGATTCGCAAGTGACCAACCAGGCCGATGCGTGAGGTGAATGTGCGGTCGTAATGAGGACAGTTTAGGAGAGAGTCCCCATCACTGACGGTGGTGGTGGTGGTAGTTAAGGCGAAGGCGGGGGTGGTTGCGGTGGTGGGGTAACAGGCGATGAGCAGAGGGATGTGATCTCTATAATGGTTGGAGTAATGGAATTGATGCCAGGAGTGAGGGTAAGGGAGTCTGAAGGAGGGTTAGCAGAATTTGACGTGGAAATTGGAATTGTTGGTGCATTTCGTCCGAAGATGTCCAACCAGGCCAATTCGCGCGCGGAAGATGCGTTGACAGCACGGGCATGTTGGCAGGGCCTGGGCATCGACGATGTTGGTCCGGGGCGCTGGTGACTTTCGTGCCGCTATTTTGGCCTTGGCGGCGGCGATCCGGTTGGCCTCATAGATTGCTGAACCAGTCTGCACTGATTTTCTCCATACCGGTCTATCCTGGGCGAGGTCCTCCCAGGTCGCCGAGTTGATTTGCAATTGCTTCAGCGATTTTTTCAAAGTGTCCTTGTAGCGTCGTTTTTGACCTCCCTGCCGACGAGAACCCGTAGCGACATCTCCGTAGAAAAGTCGTTTGGGTAGTCGCTCGTCGTCCATTCTTACCAGGTGGCCGCTCCATCGCAGTTGCACTTGCCTCAGCATGGCATGGATGCTGAGGATTCCGGTCCGCTCCCGGACTTCCGTGTCCGGAATCCTGTCTTGCCATCTCAGCTTCAGTATTCTGCGGAGGCAGCTGAGATGAAAGTGATTCAGCTTCCTGGCTTGGTTCGAGTAGACGGTCCAGGTTTCCGCTCCGTAAAGGAGTGTCGTCAAGACGACGGCCTTGTACATCTTCAGTTTGGTGTTCAGGTGAATACCGTGGCGATTCCACACGTAGGCCTGCAGCCGACCGAAGGTCTAACTAGCTTTGGAGATGCGTTGGGCAACCTCGTCATCGATTCTCGTAATGCGTGAAAGCGTGCTTCCTAGATAAGCGAAGGTTTCCACATTTTTGAGTTGAGCACCGTTGACATTGATTTGGGAGCATTGTATTCAACGCTGGGTGGCGGCTGGTGCATGACAACCGTTTTGACTGTACTGATTATTAATCAAAAATCGGCGCAGCCTGCGGTTAAGAGCTTCATACTCCTTTGCATGTCCTCCTCCGTCACGGTGTTAAGGGCGCAGTCGTCCGCGAAGAGCAAGTCATGGACTGTAGTCGTAGACACATGCGTTGAAGCCTGCATACACCGACTGTTGAGAAGGTGCCCGTCAGTTCTGTAGGCGATGTGGATCCCAGGCTATTCATCACGGTAGGCGTCCATCAGCATAGCGGAGAACATGAGACTGAACAGGGTGGGAGCCAATACGCAGCCCTGCTTCACCCCTTTGGTCACTGCGAATGCCTTGGATACCGTCCCGTTGTCAGTGACGCGCGCCGTCATCCCCTCATGAAGCTGACGCACCACATGCGTGAACCGCTTAGGACAACCGAATTTCTGCATGACTTTCCACAATCCGTCACGATTCACCATGTCAAAGGCTTTCGTCAGATCCACGAAGGTAGTGTATAATTGAGTTCGCATCTCCTGGCACTTCTCTTGTAGCTGGCGGGCGGCAAAGATCATATCGGTTGTTCCGCGGTGTCGGCGGAAGCCACATTGGCTTTTCGGGAGCAGGCCCTGCTCTAGGTGACCGCTCAGATGATTGAGAAGGATACGGGCGAAGATCTTCCCGTCGATGTTGAGCAACGAGATGCCTCTGTGATTACCACAGAGTTGCCGGTTCCCCTTCTGTTTGTAGAGATGGACGATGATCGCGTATTTGAAATCCTGAGGAACTTGTCCTTGGCGCCACATCTCCTGGAAGAGTGTTGTGGGTTCTGTCATCAGCCGGTGACCACCGTGCTTGTAGACTTCCGGTGGGATTGCGTCGGATCTCGGTGCTTTACCGCTGGAAATCTGCTGCACGGCCCGGATGGTATCTGGTAGGGAAGGCGGCAGATCCAGGTCATTGTTCGTGTCCGCTTGAGGGAGCCGGTCAATGGCAGCATCGGAGATGGATACTGAGCAATTAAGGACACTTTTGAAGTGTTCGACTCAGCGCTTCAGAATTTGTGATTTTTCTGTCAGCAGTGTTGTGCCGTCAGAGCTGATCAGCGGTGCGGTCCCCTTTATACACGGGCCGTAGATGGCCTTGATAGCTTTGAAAAAGTTTTTCATTTCATTGCGGTCCGCATATCCCTGGATTTCCTTAGCCTTTCGGAGCATGCAGGCATCCTGCATCTCCCGCAGCCGTTGCTGTACAAGGCGGTGGCATCTGAAGAAGGCTGCTTTGGTGGCGTCAGTCCGAAGGTCCATGTAGGCTTTGTGCAGTCCATTCTTCTCCGCGAGTAAGTTGCTGATGTCGGCGTCATTGTCATCAAACCAGTCCTGGTGTTGACGGCGTGCGCGTCCGAGGACTTCGAGGGCGGTGGACTGGATGACATTTCGCAGTTGACACCATCGTGCCTCCACGGTAGCATTATCATCTGGAGCAGGCAGGTCCTCCAGATTCTCGAGTATTTGGTTGCTAAAATCAAAACAGTGAGCAGACAAATTTAACAAAAAGAGTATCTAACTTACCCGGCGGCCTCTTACCTTGGGGCCTTCGTCGGGGTCTCAGTCGGAGTCTCATCTGGGAGAAGACAAGCGGTGATCTGTCCAACTATCGGCATTGCGGATCGCCTTGGTTACCAGAACGTCCTGTCGATCTCGCCTCCGGACGAGGACATAGTCCAGCAGATGCACGCCGCGACCGAGGGTGCATCCACGTGGCCTTCTCACGCGTCAGAAGGTGTTGGTCAGCAGGAGACGGTGTTCCGCACACGTGCGCAGAAGAAGAAGGCCATTGTTGTTACAGCTACCGAGACCGTGGGGACCCAGCACTCCCTGCCAGGCAGCGTGTTCCGTCCCAACGCGGGCGTTGAAGTCACCAATGACAATTAACTTGTCCACCTTCGACACAGTCACCAGTAGGGCGTGCAGGTCCTCGTAGAATTTGTCCTTCACCGCATCAGAGCTCGTCTTTTGGGGATCGTAGGCGCTGATGATGGTGGCGATCTCGTTTCCCCGAAGAGGCAGGCAGAGGCTCATCAGGCGATCATTGATACCCTGCGGCAGACAGGGCAGACGTCCCACGATGTCGTTCCGGATGGCAAAGGCAGCACCAGCGTCGCGTCGCTCTGCCTTTGGCCGGCCGCTCCAGAAGAAGGTGTAGCCGGCACCCACCTCCTCCAGCTGATCCTGTTCAAAGAATCGGGTCTCGCTGAGAGCAGCAATGTCCACCTGGTAGCGCGCCAGTTCCCGAGCGACTAGCGTCGTCCTCCGTTCCGGCCGGTTGCTCCTAGGGTTGTCTAAAAGAGAACGAACCTTCCAGGCTGCTAGTGTGAGTGGACTCACCCGAGGAGCCTGGAGGGTATGGCGAGGGGGATTGGGACGGGGGATATTGTTGTTTGCTTGAGTTTTACGACCGCGTATTTTGCGATCTGCGAGCCGCGGCCGGCTGCAGAAGACGTGATAACCAGCATTTTTAGGGCACATTTTCTAGCCCCTGCCTCCGCGAAGAGGCAAGCAGTGCTGTCTCTTAATAGGGCTGCTCGGACATCCCAGACGGCTTCCGAACTCCACTATGGGTCACGGTTTTGTTTTAGTGGGAGAACGACCCGAGTTAGCCTGGGCCACCTACGGGGTTGCAGTCACCCCCACCGTAGGACTTTTTGAGAGGGGGGAGGTGGGAAGTTCGGGATTCAGACATACGGGGTGTGGAGACACACACAACACCGGAGACCCTCACCTGGTTTAGCCCGCCGGTCATGACGGTTGCCCGGGGTGTGGCCGCTGGGAAGAACCCAACTTTAGAGGAGCCACAGGTGAGAGTTGGGTACCAGTTAGAGGCGGCCAGAGGAGCATTCACCACCTATACGAGACAAATGGAGCGACCAAATGCTATCCGTGTGGTGCTACCCCTAACTAGTACCCCTACACCTTGAATTGGGTACTACTTTCACTATGTCTACCACTTTAAGATAGTCCTCACAGAATGTACAAAGCTTTCTTGGGAGGCGAGTCGGACCTCAACTGCGCTAACATTTTATTGTGTTCATATTAGCAAAAAACCATTAGTCCTGACTATCATTCCAACACACAGTACTAACGAGGATGAGCATGTTATCCCTCAGTTGGCAACTTTTCAAGCCAGGTTGTGATAAATGATAGAAGCGGACAGGCGAGTTCCAGGAATCAGTTCAGGAGGCGAAGATACGATCCCTGGAACAAGAAGTTTATTGTCCCGACGTTTCGGATTTTCACTCGAACCCATCATTAGAGACAGTTGCAGATAAGAATAAAAGGGGCACAAGGAACGCAGTTTTATAGTACGTAGTGGCCACGCGATCAAAGTTGGGGATTGTTATTGATTCGATGATGGCTAGGCAGTCAGAGCCAGAGACATTAATGGCTGTGATTTCATCATCCATGTTGGATGTTGACATGATAATGACTCGGCCATTTGGCTTACTGTCTTTGGAGTTGTTGGTAATCCACACACTCCCCACGTGTCTGGTTCCCCAACTCCGGTAAAGCCTCAGTACAGAGTATGGGAACGGCAGGTGATTACGCTTTTTGGTTGACTGCGGGCCTGAGAACCATGGTCCCAGCAGCTCGCGGCTCAGGCGGTTAACACCCCCTGCGAGGTTTTAGCCTCAGGAAACTTGAAAATACGACCGGTTCCCGTCGAGTGAGCTAAAAACTGAGAGCTAGCGTCTTTCCTTCTCACCGCAGCCGCCTGCTCCGACATTCGCGTCCGGAGTAATCTTCCGGTTGCTCCGGCGTAGTTGCTTTGTTCATAACTGCATCAGATCCGGTAAACTGCGCCTGAAGTTTCCTGATGTGGCAGTGGGTCTTTCGGCCTCTGACTCGGCACCTGGTAGTTGCCAGCAACCTGTGTGCGACCCTAACTCCAACTGGAGAGATGCTCCTTCAAGACTGTCAAGTGAGGTTTCGCAAATAACGTCAGAGAATTGACCAAGAGAAGGCCAGGTGCTCCGAGATTATAAAAGAGAACGGTACATAGCTGCTTCAGCAGGTGACCGAACGAACCCGCGAACAGAGACCGGCGCATGATCGGCACTCGAGAGCAAGTTTCATAAGCTGCCTGATCGAAAGTCATCCAAAAACGACAGACCAAAATTATGAGGTCGGTATGTGGATGATGTCTCCGTTGTCTTGGAAAGAGATCAGCTGTCGACATTCAAATAACCTCTGTGTCGTCTTTCCGGACATTCAATTAACGATAGAAGAGGAACAAAATAATCAGCTGGCCTTTCTGGATGTCCTCGTTTACCGCAAAGATTGTGGTGATCTACAAACCAAAGTTCTCAGGAAATCGGCAAATAGACAGAAGAATTGAACTTCAACAGCAACCACCCGATCAGGCACAAACGCAGTTGCGTATGGGCGCTATACTGGCGCGTTGAGACACATTTCAATGAAACGGAAGACAGCGTTGCTGAAGTCCAATGTCTTCGACGGGTACTGAGAGCGAATGGTTACCCGCACAACTTTGTCAACCAGTGTATACGCAACCGACAAGAGAGACCAAACCCAACCGGCCCTAAATTTTGGCGGGCTCATCCGTACGTGACGAACGTCTCGGAAGCCATCAGTAGCCTTCTTACTACACTTGGCGTTGGGGTCGCACACAGGTTGGTGGCAACTACCAGGTGCCGAGTCAGAGGCCGAAAGACCCACTGCCACATCAGGAAACGTCTGGCGCAGTTTACGGATCTGATGCAGTTATGAACAAAGCAACTACGTCGGAGCAACCGGAAGATTACTCCGGACGCGAATGTCCGAACAGGCGGCTGCGGTGAGAAGGAATGACGCTAGCTCCCAGTTTTTAACTCACTCGACGGGAACCGGTCGTATTTTCAAGTTTCCTGAGGCTAAAATCCTCGCAGGGGGTGTTAACCGCCTGAGCCGCGAGCTGCTGGGACCATGGTTCTCAGGCCCGCAGTCAACCAACAAGCGTAATCACCTGCCGTTCCCATACTCTGTGCTGAGGCTTTACCGGAGCCGGGGAACCAGTCACGTGGGGAGGGCGCAGGCGACCAACAACTCCAAAGACAGTAAGCCAAATGGCCGAGTCATTATCATGTCAACATCCAACATGGATGATGAAATCACAGCCATTAATGACCCGGGCTCTGACGGCCAAGCCAGCATCGCATCAATAACGATCCTCAGCGGTGATCACGTGGTCACTAAGTACTATAAAAACTGCGTTCCTTGTGCCTCTATTACCCTTATCTGCAACTGTCTCTAATGATGGGTTCGAGTGAAAATCCGAAACGTCGGGACAATAACCTTCTTGTTCCAAGGATCGCATCATCTCTTCCTGAACGTCGTGATAGAGTCGAGAGCATCAAAAGTATTATAGGGGTGAACAACATTACCATGACATATGCAACAAGACGGATGAAGGCAAATTGTTTTTACGCTATCGTAGTGATATTAAAAAGCAATTACCGGCTGACTCTTACTAACGAAATGGGGCTTTTTGTAATGTAGTGATCCGCAAAGGCGTGACTTCTAGGGCTGCATTTGAGTTTACTACAGGTCTAGGTGACAACCTGCCCGTCGATTTCGACTATTTCCACCGGGTGCCCAACAACCTGGCGAAAGTAGGGACGGTGAATTGCGTGGGCTTTAGTTTGTGGTGACAGTAGACTACCTCATCCTTTCTAACCTGGGCCCGGTGTCAGGACAGAGTCAAGAATACCGGAGGCGAGATCTGGTGTGGCGTGAACCCGGGCCTAGGCGGGCCACGACAACCCTTGGTCTACGCACAAAGGACTAGGATTGCACACAACAGGTCCAGGTATACGCGCAAACGTGTACCAAGAAAGTCAGACTGGAAAAGGAAGGTCTGATATGCGTGTAAAAGGAGGGCTTACTGTTTCACTGGTTCCAAGTCTTCGCTGAGCCCAGGTGCTTTCCATCTTCCTCGGCGAGGCCTACTATCGGCGTTGAGTGTTGCAGCCCCAGTGGGCGGCAGGATGAGCTCTTCGTATCTGGCGGGGTTTACTTTGATGGCGGCGACTTGGAGCCAGAGACGGAGCTGACCTCGTCTGCGTACGGAACCACGCGCATCGCCAAGAGAACCTGCAAAAACGAAGAAATGGGGGTGTGCGTGAGAATTCACCACTGCTGGACAGTAAACAGTCACTAAGAGTAAACATGGTGGAGACGCCGTTTCCGTTGCGCTCCTAGAAAGGTAAAACTTCAAAGACAATAAATTTGAGGATATATAACCTAAAGACATCCATCGGCAACTAAAAATCCGCCTGAAGGAATTGAAGATAAGGAAGATTAACTTGGAGACTTGATTATTAAATCGATTAAGACGTCGTGTCGCCATACGTTAAGGCACTAACCTACCCCTTCCCAACTAAATGAGACTGTTCACCTTTATATATCCTTGCATGAACAGTGGTTTCAAGTCAAAGCGACATTTTGTAAAGGTAAATGTAAGACAAACCTTCATCCGTGGGTTTAAAATTATGGCGACACCCTGCTTGAGCAGATTAGAGGATTCGCGCGTTATGCAACTCGTCGGCACTTCTTCTGGAGTGACGCGACGGGGTACAGCTGGCCAAATGTCGCAAGCTCGCTTGCAGTTAGTCAGTTGCTATTTTATTTTAACTGTTAAAAGACACGACCCTCGGAGACTAAACATTCATTCAGAAGCAATACAACTAAACTGAGGTTCCCGATTCCGCGATTGGGCGATTAGCCCCCAGTTTCGGAACAATAATCGGAGTAGCCGAAAACTCCGGGAATGGAAGAAGCAATTCCGACACCATAGAGCCTCCATTATTGACTGTACATCAGGGTGGGACGGGTTGACGGCTATGTTATCCGTTTTTGGCAATGGTGAATGGCTTAAACAAGTATACTCATAGAGTGACTTGTATTTAAGGCGACGCTGAGGGAATTCTCATGAGAAGATATACTACAAGACACGAGTTATATGAAGTATTTTCAACTTAGTTTACGTAGGATGGCGTCTATCAACCTCCTGTCCCTCCTTACGGCTTTTCATTCCAACCAAATATGTTAAAGAATGCAAAATGTCCCAGCAAAGGCCAAGTACACAGGAAAGACGGAATAAATACTGATCGCAAGATTTTGTACGCACCGTTCCAATAAATAACTGCATCCCCCGACTATGCGACCAGCGAGAGAGGCGATGGAAGCCATAAATTGTATTGCCAGAAGCGATGCAACCATGTAACATTAAAAGTAGAGAGTACGTAAGGGCAAAATTCTTGCTTTCCTCGTACGCAGCATGGGAGTGAATGACTCAGAGCCGACACAGGTTTCGCTTTTCTATCAAATATTTGGGCTAAGCAATGGCCGGTTCACTTCAGACAACTCTTGACCAGACCACCAGCTGGGATCGAGGGGGGGGGGGGGGGGGGTGGTGGGACCAGTCGCATGGCCGCACATGCAACGGTGCGGGAAAAAAAGACAAGGCGTCACTCAGCCGACCCGAATTAAAAGGGCCAAATAATCTTGGATAGACTATCAGGCAGGTTCTTATCTTTGCTCACCTTTCGCCAGTAAACTACAAAGGAAAATCGGCCGTAGTAAATTGTGAGGCGCGGGCTTCACTCCACCCAAAATGGCCCGAAGTCAAAGATAACCTGAGTACATTCTGGTTAGTTGTTGTTCATACCAGTTGTTCGAAGTAATCAGAAATTATGCGTCCACACAAGTTGGTACTGCTGCTGTGCAGAAACGAGCAGTAGAGGAAATTCATTCATACATGCGTTCTCAAATCACACGCTACAAGATAGGACCGAGTTTCAAACCTGTCGCTAATGCAATCCCGCGTCATAGCTATTTCATATTTAAAGGCAACTTGGATAGGCGTTGATGAGCAGTTAATGAGGGCAAGACACGGGTATAGAACCCCAACCCCCTATTCTGGGGACCTTGTGCCAATTTCCAGGACGATTAGGGTTGGCGGTAAGGTGAGGGTTACGGTCAAGGTGTGGTTAGTTTTGGCAAAGATCTGGATTAGGGTAGAGACGCGGGAATATGTATAACTCCTAGAATTTAGCGCAAGACCAGCTGTATCAACGGGGATGGTTCCGCTTCCTGTGCCATAACTTAATGAATTAAAGCACGCACGCGTTTCAGCACACCTTCCACGCGTTGTTAAACACCTTTGGGAATGAGAAAAGTGATTATATTTTATCTGAATTAGGCCAACGGAGGCAGTTAAATTGAATGCTGACAACATTCGTGTACGAGGCAGAGGTAGGAACTGTGTTTGAGGACAAAAAGAGAACGTTCAACCATTTTCATCTCAGCCCCCGCCGAAGAATAAAGGAAATGAAGTTTCGTGAGATGATGCCAGACGTCGAGATGTTTAAAAGAACCGGCATCCTCAGTATCCAAGCCAATTCGAGGCAGATGCAACTTCGAGGAAGGGTCCGCGTCGTGAAGATTGATGACCAGCACCTGTCCAAGTAGTTTTTCTACAGGACTGTAGCTGTGGATGCTCGCTGACAATATGGACAACTGTCGTTACAAGGAGCTCTAGCATCTCAATGAGGTGGGAAACATGTCCTTTGGTGTAGCTCAGTACATGAAGCGAGAAGAATTCATGAGTGGCACGTGTAGATGAGCTGCTCAGCCTTCTCAGTCATTGGACGCAACCAGCTGGTCGGCTTGCATCTACCACAACGCGCTAACATTCGTGGCTTGAAGGATTGCCAACTGCGGTACAACTCGATCCTTCTCAAGAATGAGGGTCGAGTCGTAATGGATCCTTCTTAATGTGGCCTCCACGGCATTCTCACTGGAACGAGGCCCAATTCACCCCTAGCATAGTCTGGTACACTTGATTTGACGATTAGGTCGTGTGGGGCACGACTAAGAGAACTGTTCCTGGTCTTGTTGGCCCCTGCGCCTGACAATTTCTCGCCATCGGAGTAAGGTGAGTGGGAGAGGAGAGAATTCGGTAGATGCTGCACAAGTTTTTCTCAATGTAAATTAGTCACCGATGCTATGACCACTCGGTCGGGTTCGCGGTGGAAATTCTCTTTTGCGACGGTCAAACTATCATGTGTGCCGAAATATGCTCGTCCCGAAAGAATATTAATCAAGGAAAACTAGGATGTCGCAACTACCGAGGCATCAGTTTAATTGACCGCAGAGAAAAAAATTATCAACCATGCTCGTCCACCACTTCGATGCATTCAGGGATGTGCGGAAAAGACACACCAAGGTAGACTGAACCCAGACAGAGGCTGCGTTGGTCAGATGTTTATATTAGGACGGATTCCCAAACAGCGACATTATTTTCAACAGAAGGCGAGTACCTGCTTTCCTAAGTTAACTATGGGGTTCGATTGCCTTGAGAAGTACAGGCTAGACGCCCTGAGGGACTAACAATGAGCTCTTGACACTTTGAATTAGATCAAAGCACAGTGCAAAAATGATAAGAAAAGAAAGCGAGTACGTCAGTGTCGACGCCACCGATGCCCGAAGAGGTAGTTTCTTCTCAAGAGTTTCCTTTCATTAGGTGCTATAGATTACTCTAAACCACTCGACGAGTACGATGGTGTCCCAATAGAGTAAAAATTCCTTGGCTCGTACATTTATTATAACGATTACAAAGCCCCGTTTGAGAACTCCTTCAGGAAAACTCTATCCGTTCTTGATCTAGTAGAGGCCTCCTTTCTCAACCCTAATCTAAACCTGAGAATTGTCATCATTAAATGACAGCGTAAATGAAGCGTCCACATCCGCCACGTAAAGTACGGTCGAGTCAATGTAGGGAGGAAGCAAAAGACCGAATATAATGTTGAAGAAGAAATAAATGCCTTCATTATCATAAGTCTGACGCACTGCGAGCCATCCCGGCACGTCAAAAGTCGGGGCGGGGCCTGAATGCTCGGCGAATGGCGAGAGAGCTAATTCCCAATATTACGAGAGGGAGGGATTGCTTATATGCCTCCACCTCCGGTAGGGCATGAGAACAGGAATCGCGCGTAATACAACTGGATTTGGGCTAGATTTCAGGGATGAACGCAGGAGGACATTTGGTAAGCAATTGCGCCGAAGCTCAGTTACAGAAGTTTGACCCAGGGTGCTCGCTGAAATACGATGCTTACGCAAAGAGATAAGTTCAGTATAATTAAGGTAAAAGGCATTGCCTTTGAAGACCCTTTGTTGCATTGTAAATCAATTCGCATGGAAGGCACTACTGCCTGGGTAGACAGTGACGGTCATCGGTGAGTTCAACAGACTAACTATCGTGTTGTGATCGTAAACGGAGGACGCTATAGCGTTGGACCTAAATCTGGGTCCGTATAAGGTATTGAGAAACTGTTCAAGTGGAGACTGGTTGGTGTCGGTTGAGGTAGCAGCGCGTGTGCAGTACATGTAAGACAGGGCAAATGTAGATCATTGAATACATTAAATCCCAATCAATTATCGGATATACTCCTTCAGCCTGGCTACGAATGCCATCGTGTGCTTAGTAAGCTACGTTTCTCTCCAGATTTCGATGTGAAAGAAAAGCATTAAACAGATAGGAGACGCTTCAGGTAGTCTTGCAGGGTGACGTAATTCATTGACGATGACCAGTTGACTGGCCAACAATGCCTAACTATTTTGTATGAAACAGCTAAAAACATACTTATAAAACGCTAGCAGAATAAAAAGTGAATTCATATGCTTTGTGGCGTCAGCGCTCCAACTAGCTAAATACTGTGTAACTTCAGCTTACAGGACCGTGTTTTTAAATGATTGAAATGGTTTAGTTTGAGAGTTCTGCTACTCGCAGAAATCAAACTCCGGCTGCATGTGCATTTACGCAGTTGCCCTAAAAATCTGTCAACCTATCATAACTCGGAGTAAAAAAACGCCAGACATGTACACAAATCGATTCACTTGAACCGTTGCCGAAACCAAAACGATATTGTGCTGAGGATTAAACATCTAAAGAGAATGCGTTAGCTGAAGATGCGCACTCCGCAGTCACATGCTCGAACGGTTCAAGCGAAAATTGGTCCTAGTGGCCAATGACAGCACATGTATAATGGTCACAGAAACAGCCGAACCCCCTCTAGGCAAGTCAGCCCGGAATGAAAGAGAAGGCCTATCAGTTAGCTAATAATTTCAGCTAAATATGGATGGGGAATCTAACCTAGCCAATGATTGTGTTAGAGTGAAGTCTGATGCCCAACCGGCACAAAAGGCGGCTGGAAATCTACTAATTAACCATGTCCCAAGTCGCATGTACTACGATAAAGACAGGCCGGCCTTCATATAGTGGTGACTTGATGAAATTGTCCTAATCTTTAGATGTCTAATCGCGTTAGCAACTATACAGCGAACGTAGATATTACTTTCGAACTCGGCCCCTTACCTTACGCACCAGCCAGTAAGGTATTTTTCGGAAATTCGCAAAATGCATGCTCGAGTCAACGCAGACGACGGGGGTTTAATGAGTTGGCTCATCGAATGAGGACGCGGCAGTTGGGGAAATATTTATTCCCCAGGCTGTATTTGGGGCGGTTATGAAAATTCACGCTTGAAGTGTCCTGCAACTATTGTGTTCCGTTTCCGAAGCACAAGCCGGTTCCCCGATCCCTACAATAAAACCAATCGGAAGCAAGGCCTTTGACATTATTTGGCCGATGAATATCCTGGGGCGACGCGGTAGATTAGCTTGTCATTTGATAAAGTACACTAAGAGATACAGAAATACCACAAGCTAAACAAGGAAAATAAAGAAACGGGAATCAGTCCAATGATTCCTGTTTGATTCCTGTTAGGCCAAAATTCAGGACGGTGGGACAGAATGTATACATGCAGTCCTGGCCTATCCAATAGGAAAAGCGACGGAGGATATTGCCTTTTCCGCAAACATACAGAAGTCAGTTTGCAAAATTGGCTAGTTTGGTTTGAGTCCCCAGGACCGTCCATGTTCGTGTTTATGCGCTTCCTCAGCCTTCACCACAGAATGGATTTAGCACATAATCACGTCCAGAATTGTCATCATCGCCTGCAAAGACAGGGTGT
The DNA here is from genome assembly GCA_017591395.1 of Schistocephalus solidus. Taxonomy (NCBI): domain Eukaryota; kingdom Metazoa; phylum Platyhelminthes; class Cestoda; order Diphyllobothriidea; family Diphyllobothriidae; genus Schistocephalus; species Schistocephalus solidus. The sequence goes on along the minus strand of WEDG01002082.1, from coordinate 64,986 downwards.
CCAGTAAATGGACCGAGATAGCAAACTGGTTGGTCCTTCCGAGTGGGGCGCAACCACATTAGTAAAACCCCGATAAACTTAAACCTGGATGCACAAGTTGAAACTCCATACACATGAGTAAAGGCATCATCAAAACCTAGTTTGCAGAACGAAAATTTTCGGAATACAATGTGAGATGCCACCAGAAATCTTTCCAGCATAGGTTTAAACATTTTAAAATAACATAAACATCTGATCGTAGAATAGAAACAGTCACCTTTGAACACACAAAAAAAACGAACTTAAAAAGCACCAATTTTGAAAGTAAAATGCATATTACTTTTGTGGTAAATTATAAAAAAAAAACAATGTTTTGACATGGCTGTTTATGATCTTAGTAGTTCAAGTCTCGAACCGATATCAGTATATCATTGAAATACAGCTACTGGACGAAAGCCAGAACGCTAGCTAAATCGGAAAGCACGCCTAAGTGTGCACCATGTTAAGTATTCTTGCCTTTTCAGGCAAAAAACGCATTTAATTGACGAGGTCATACTTTTAGAATAGTATTATGATCACATGAACGAAAGAGAAGGGTAACGGCAAAAAAATGAGCAAAAGGACGAGCCTGAATATACTTATTTGCTGTTTTATATGGAGGATTTTAATAAAGATATACAAACCAGACATTTGCGAGGATTCCATCTACGCCAGATTATTTTGGACGAGATGCAATCTTTCTATGCCAATATCTTAGCGAAAGCATGAAACAGGAAAGATTATCTTCTTTCAAAAACAGTAGCGAAAAATAAGACCGAGAAGAGGCCGTCCGTGACTAAACATGCAGGCAGTAAAATCGACCAAAAAAGGAATCACAAAAGGGATGCAATAACAGAGGTAGGATAACATGAGTGGGTTCACCCATCTACCCTGACTGTGGTACATAATACAGAAGTTCCGTTTTTCCTGAGTCCCGAGGTAGAGCACATGCAGGCGATTTCACAGCGACAAAAATCAATAGTCGAGGAAAATGGCGCAGAAAGCAAAGGAATGGACATTTGGAGCACCTTTGCCGACGAAAGTCAGTTATACATTAACCCCTGGTTGATGACGAAAAACCACTCAATGTTGACCTTTCTAATCACCCTTGCCTATGTAGGTAATAGAAAATAAGGAATATTGGATTCTCACCTATTTGAAAGAGATTCAGAACCCTCAGCCCTTCTGACAATGGCCCCACGCCCACGCAACGTTGTCTGTGGTTGCTTGCTTTACTGGAGGCCTTTGGATAGGGCACGGTTGTTCATACCCCCTCCCACCCCCCGCATTACCAATGCCCTTGCGCTAAATTCCACGGCTGCGGTTGGTGTTAAGGCTACCGGTAAGAGAGGGGTAGCGTTAGACTTAGGGTCAGACTTAACATTAAGACACGGGAATATGTACCACTGCAGAATTTAGCGCAGGGCCACCAGCAGTACGGGGGAAGGATATTAATACCCGTGTCTATTTGGAGTTTGCTCACTTCTAATATTACCTTTACTTAACGCAAATAACTCATTTATAGAAAAAGAGGCTTATTATCCCAAAATCCCTGACAGCAGATATATATTAAGGGAGAACGAGAAACTGACTTACCATTCGCATAGCACAGGTACTAGCTAAAAGTCCAGACATGTGTTTCGACGATTTTATATAGCTGTGTGACTTACCTACCTGGTGCATAGCTCATCAATAGGCCATCCGGCATTTCCTTGGTTGTTTCTGGTATATAAGCATTCTAGTTTCTCAAAGTTCAGTCCCCTAAATTCGTCAGAAATTTATAAGTGAAATTGGAGTAAAGTCGTCCGGACAATTCGTAACAAGTTAGGCCTGAAGGTTGGCATCAACGAATTGGTTGAATTCCCAGACATTTAAGCCGAACTCCCACACTAATATCCATGGCGAGCAAAAGGGCGATGCACAGATAAACCAAAGATAAGGACAAGGGAGGTTGGAATACCTATTTATGACTATTCTAGCTGATGATTCAAGATGAAACGGAGGACTCGTATTCTATCCCAGAAACCTAAATACACCGACGAACGACCCTCCGCTGTGACAGTGCAGCATGACGTAAGTTTCGGGGCGAACGGTAGTCGCATCGCAAACACTCTGGAGAGAAGTCGTGGAGAAAAAAAGGGTGGGGAAGTCACACCAAGTGAACCGGGTCGAGGTACATAGAGATTGGGTGTTAGGTGGGATGTACTGGTTATTAATATAGTTTACGCACAGTGTCCAGCTTAACCATCTGTTCGTGTCTTGTCATGCACAAAGCCTGGAAAATGGGTAGCTTAATTATAATAAAATGTGAGTGCGTTTAATTGCATTCGCAAGCAGGACACAAACCAAGTTAGTGCGGCAGCTGGTTTCATTCAGCAGGCACTTTGCATGGTAGGGGCACACAAAAGGGTGACTAAGCGAGCCTGATTTGCCCGCTTCCGTCATGGTGGGGACAGCAATAAAAAGTAGAGCTTGCGCGGCATGCAATTTCAGGTAGACATGACAATTTAAGCCCACATATACACGGTAGCAGGAAGAAATTGCTTTCGCTTAATTGGGGGCTAATTGGATAAGGAACGACGGGAGATTATTAACACCTGCAGCTTGGATGTTGAATTTTGCAGCCCCTTGTGATACATGTACTTCAGTAGTAATGCACCTTATGCGATGCAGTGACTTTAAATTCAATCCCTAAAGCTATGGGGACCAAAGAAGAGGGTGCAAATAGCGATAATTTTATAGACCTTGTGTCCTCTCTCTTCCACGCGTAGAAAAGTAAGACTAGAATTGAAAAGAACTGAAGAAATAGGTTATACCTGAAAATGCGCGTGGGCTGAAAACCGGCTACTAACACTGCTTTTAAATAAAGCGGGAGTTTAAAATCTGTAGCCGATGAAGTTGGCTTTTTCATTAATACGCCGCCCATGTGATCTATGGGTACGGTTCAGTCTCTACGTTTTTGTGTAAGAGAGCATACGGGTAAGCGCTAAAATGAACCAGTTAGACAAACTGCAGTACGGTGCAGATGCATTAAAAGAACTATCGCCGGAAAAAAAACATGCTTGCCTTTAAGTTTCTATTGCCTCCACACACCACTTGGGGTAGAATAAAATGCATGCCCGCAAATATCCTACAAATTCCGATCTAAGATAAGCATAACGTACCTTACTGAGCGGAAGTTTAGATAGTACCTCGAAATTACGCAGTGCTCTCTAGTCAGAAATGACAACCCATTTTCTTTGATGTATTTGTTACTATAATTTTGAATCTTCACTTCAGCTCTCTACACCGTAGCGCTTAATTTTCGTTCGAGGTCTCCATGACCATTGATCCGGGTCAGATTGTTTTAGGAAGAAAAAACTCCTGTACAAAAATCTGGCGGAGTAAAGTGACAACGTGGAAGAAAATGTAACAATGGGTTTTTGAGTTGTATGCCACTTTTTAAGCCGCACGTCATGAGACACCCCACCTAACTCAGACATTAAAACGCAACAGTCGCCAGAAACTTCGAGTTTGAGCACCCTCTTCTACCTCCACCGCGGTCACTGCATCTGCTTGGACCATTAACATGATCTGGCCGCAAACAGAAACGCGCTATCATTTATCATCATCACTCGACGTAATACCAGTGACTGGAGGACGCTGGCGCTGGCCATGACTCGTGGATAGTTGAAAGGAGACGGTACATAAAACGGAGTCACAACACACACGCGCGCGCACAAGGTAACGCTACCGCCAGTGACAAATATCGCTAGTGCACGAATTCTCTGATTAGACAAGCTCACAACCCCTACCTGAAACTGCCCTTGTGGTCGAATAAGTCGTAGCGACTGCGGCTGGCTGCCTGACAGCAAATCATAGAACTGGAGCTGCTGTCATCTAAATGCTCTACTTTCAAATGAAGAGAATTCTAAAATAGATGAAGTGAGGAACTGGAGGATAACGGATGCAGCTCACCGAAGAGGGTTGCGATCAACAAGATCCTACAGTCTCTCAATAAGCGGCAATTGGTAACGGTGATTTTGGGGTGCTCCAGCAGCAGATGACGAAAATTTATAGAACTAACATCACATCTTGACGAGTTTTATCAAGCTCAGCCCCGAAGTGACAGCTTCGGTGTCGCTTGCGGTCAGGAGCGGAGTTCGATTTAAGCCAACAGCACTCAGTTCATGGGGAGGAATGACAAAATGTGTTCAAAGCCCTTCAACTTTCTCTCCTGAGCAGCCTGAGGTATGCGCACGATAGCGTCAAAACGGTTTGATTTTAAAAAAGTCATTATTCTGTACTGTGAGAATAGCTCACAGGTCGCGATAGCTCAGTGTCCGTTTTAGCTCGTTTTCCATAAACGGGCCAAAATTTATAGGCACAACGAAAGACCGGCCGGACATATACCTAACGTACGTGGGCCTTCGGTCAGAGTAACATATTATGACCGGATTATGGGTACATTCAAAGGCTGGCAAAAACCATTAAAGCAGTGTCGTCCATCCATGTTCAATCAATTCGACATTAATTTGGCTCAAAAAATAGATGAAAATGTTTTATTCCGCCAAAATAGCAACCGTTATACGTTTTAAAGTGCTTTGCATTTATCAAGGATGTATTTCGAGAATAACTTGCTTTGTTGGCTTTTACGAAGCGAAAAACTGAACTGTTAACCGCGTTTAGCCGAGTTCATTAACTAAACGTTATCAGAGGTAGGTCTTCAGAGTAGATTAGATAGCTCAACAGACGGTCAACGCACGTAAAACACTGCTAGAACCGCTGAGTGTTCGTCTAAAGATCAAGTTAATTAAAGGTAAATAGACTACGCTGTTTTGGGCATAAAGTCTGAGGAATTTCTATATGAATGCCGGACTAAAAACCCATAAACTTTCTGCATAAACTATAAATTATCTCTAATTATTTCAAATTAGGAGTTACTGTAGCAAGATTTTAACTAATACTTATCATCTATCATTGAACTTCAGTTAGACTAGCTGTCGCCATAAACTATAATTTTTATTTTGTTTGAGAAGGATTCCAGTTTATAAACCCGCTGCCATCTCGGGCAAAACACGCCTTGGGATGAACACCAAAAAGAGGGTAGGTGACAATATACCCTAGGATCCATAAGTCACCGTCTATATGTATTGGACAGGTTGGTTTCACTTGTTTATATGTATAAGCATTTTGATATACCGAATTCAATCTACTGATGGAGGTTCTTTATTTCTTATTAATGTTTGTTAGTGTAATTTTGAATGTTAACCCTAATAAGGTTTCATTATTACGATATGACGAAAGAAGCTGGTTATAGTGACTTGTCGAACGCCGGTAGTTTCCAGTTAGCCATGAGGTAGTGCACCAGAGCTGTGGTAAAGCCTGTCAAAATTTTGACCAATGCTTCAATCGTGCACCACCAGCTAGGACAACAGTTCAATGCTGGAAACAGGCGTTTGAAGAAACCGGGAACTTATCCATTAAGCTGCGATCAGGAAGACTGCCTGATTAAAGCATGAAATAAAGGGTGTTAAATTCCTTTAAGGATAATGATGGCAGAAATCAACGAGAAACTGCATGAGCGTGTATGACCTCACAAATTTCTGTTCGCAGATATCTCAAGAAAAAAAAATAAAATCTTTCAAGTATTCTTTGAATCAAGCATCAATAGAGGATCCTGATAGCAGGATGGAATTTTGATCCTTCATAGTCAAAGAAAACAAAATCAATTTACGTAGAAAGATTATTTTCTCAGTTAAGGATTCTTTCTAACCGAACGGTTTCGTGTGAAGACACAATCTCTTGTAGTACGCTGAAAAGAACGAATTTCGTATGTTATCTGTACCTCTTGAATCACCGGCACTAATTGTTTGGGCGACCGTTTTATATGATCTTGGGGTAAGTTTCAGTATTGATAGTTAAACCATGAACAAAAGAGTGGTATGTCGCTATAATGAATGAAAACCTGTCGCCTTTTATAGGAGATGGCAATAAACACTGGTATCAACACGATGGCACCCCTCCGCATTTCAGTGTCCCAGCACGACAATGGCTCGATCAACATTTTCCACATCGGTGGATTGGTCGGAGAGGGTCTAAGGAATGCTCACCAAGATCTCTCGACCTCGCGCTATTGGAATTTTATCTATAAGTTGTCCGTATATTCTATTAAAGCTCCTGAAAAAGCTGCGATCTCTGTAAGAAGCAAAATTGTGCAGATTTTTAACCGTTGCTATGGAATAAATTGTTATTTCCTCCACCATCAGCCCTTACAGTTATTGTATTTTATTGTGATTTAATGCAATTGAATTATCTTGTTTGTTCTTTTCGATGTTGCATTGTCGTTCTCTTGCATATCCCTGTCGAACACCTGGCCAGATTTTGGCAGTTGTGAGAAGCCAGCATGACCGTTAATATGAGCACACAGGCAGTGGTAGTGGGTTTGATCGTAGCAAAGAGCTTAACTGGTAAACTACTTCAATCTAGCATCCACCAGGGAGGCTTATTATGAACGAAATCATATGCTACAGCGAGGATAATAAAGTCACTGGTTATAAACTATCGACAGACACAACAGGAGCCGAGGCCGAGCTGCACCAGCGTAAAAACGAGTGTATAAGCAGGACAAGGATGAAGGTCGAGAGCGCGGATGGTAGCGTGTCTAGCCAGCGGAGTGTCGACCTTCGACTATCAGCGTGGAAGTGGGGTAAACCAATGCTTGCTGAGAATTTCAAAGCAGTAGAGGGGGTGATCATACGCAAAATAAAAAGGAACAACAACGAGTTGCCCCGTCACTTGGCAGTTATCCGAGCTAGGACTGTTAGCGCAACGTGGCACCTCCTAAGTGTGTTTGCAACTTTACCGGGGAAACTGAGAGAGAGGCTACCTCGTGGTCAGCTTTGCCCTACCTTTTCCCTATTTTAGTCGACTAGTAATGAGATTGGGCACCTTGGCTAGTATGGCTTGACACCAACATTTAACTGGTGCCCTAAACTCATGTGGCCTAGGTTTATGTCTGACGCAGAGACAGGATACAAAATTGGTTTATGAATCCCTAAAAATCGAAGAAATCAGTGCACATATTTTCAACTTAACATACATTTTAGATGGATGTATGCGGCATGCTACCAAAGGGGCAGAAGAGCTCGCAGTAGCACTGAAAAAGCGCCTACAGTTCATACACATTTCCAAGATTGTTTTGAAACGAACTCTGTATGCATTCAGACGTAAAAAAATATTTCCAGCTCTCAGTAACTAACTTAGAAAACTGGCCATGCAGACATTAAAACAGTTTTACAGGCTGATGCTTTTTTAAACAACCCATTCGCGACACAAATTCGCATACAATGTCGGTGACCTGGAGGAATCTGGCTGTAACCAGCTTGGTTACTGCCAATTTTTGTTAACCTCAGCAACAGCGGAGAAAGCACGGGCGTAAGGGTTCAGCGCCTAACCCACGTATTCCAGTCCATTAAGGAAAATTTCCGCCAAATGAGGACGTAAAAGGACTCGCCAAGACGACTGATGCAATAAAGCGTGCGAAAGGCCAAACACGTGAGAAACCGAAACGCCAACTCTTATGGGAATCAAGAAGGACCGAACGAACGTGTGGAGCTTTTGAAGGAAGATGATGATTAATACGGACGATAAGAGGGTAAAAAGATGTATTTACCGGCTTACAAACACTACTACTAGCCGTTGTGCGGCTGCTGGCAGGGCTCGAGAGTGAGCCTCAAGGCAGAGCGGGATGAGTGAGTTCCGTTAGCGATCGGTGAGCGTTCATCAACGAATGCTGGCTTTCAAACAGTGATGCATCCAGAAAGCTCTCGTTTTTACTACCAACCATGCCCAAAGAGTCAAGACAACTGGACATGGACACAGCGGCTGACGCTGTCTAAGTCACGTTTACACGTGCAACACTAGAAATCTTCTCTAGCAACACACAAAGTGATCCTTAACAGGAGATGTCGGGTATCATAACAGTTGCATTAAGAGAACGCCACTGCAATCTAACCCTCAGTCCTGAGTAGGACAGTTGTCCAGTCGGCCATTAACCCCCGAGCCACGACTGCCACCTTGTTATAGTTTAAAACGCACGCCTTCGGTCTTCTATACTTGGTCCTGGCACCGAGTCCAGGTGAAGAAGGAGAGAGTGCGGTAGATGCAGTGCGAATCTACTACCACTAAATTTAATCATGCGCAAGTCACTGTCCCTGCGCCACCACGCTGTGGTGGACATCGTCAAAATCGAAAGTCGACCCCTCATAATTCAAAAGTGCGACAGGTCGTTTACGGTGGGGAAGGTAAGCGCTGTATACTAGCTGAAACGACCTTATTCTTCCTCCCCTATACCGCACTAGCCTAAGTTCAAGCCAAGCGGACTGAAGATGACATTTGGCACAGAGGTCAGAGTGGCATAAAGCCTCCGTCTAACGTTCTAGGGTAAGAAACCGATGTAACACAGGAAGTGAAAGGTCGAATAGGTGGGCTGAATCAGAAAATACTTTTACTTGCATTGCATTTAGGAGTTCTAAAACGGGGTGAGTACCTTCGATCTCGACTTTCCAGCCAATGCAGTGGAATTTGCCACCACCAAGACGATTATTTCAACGAAAAGCTTGGAATGAGTGCGGCGTCCCGGCTTCAGATGTTACTCAAGGTAACGCACTTCATGAACTGATATTGTAACTAACAAAGCCATTGAAAGTGCTGTGGTTGCATCGAGTCAACAAAACGAAAATTCAACCTCGTCACTGCGTAAATTTTTCAGATCTATCAATAGTTAAATGAGCTACCTGCATGTATAACTGACATTTTGTCGCGAAGTTAGATATTTGCGATACGTGTGAACATCGTAATGGTCCTTTTCCCATACCATCCCCACCCACACAAAAATACCTCAGCCATACCCTCTTGTGTGGCTGACTGATGTTACACGCTGCTCATTACTTTTCACGCTTGCCTTGTTTTAGGACACTTAACCGCAGAGCCTCTGCTCCCCGGTTATGTGCCTCCTTCACAGGCCTAACTACCCTCCCTTACCGGTTATCGTAACCAGTTTCTCAAACCCATTGTGATGTTATCATTCAAGAATGCTTAAATTGAAACGACCTAAGATATAAAACGGTGCAAACGCTGTTAATCGTGCAATAAGAGATCTGGACGTTTTAAATACTTTAAATACTCCAAACTTTGCCATTTTTGTTTTTTCTGACTTTATAGTCGTGGGATTAATAAGAACACTCAAGAAGCAATCACGGGGGTTAGCTACAGTTTAGGCGTTAACGACTGCAGGTCCTTAATATGCAGGAAATGCCTGAGAGCAGATGTCTCCTTGAGTTGACTAGTAAACGGAGAAAAAACACAGGTCAAGCCACCGATAGGAAAACGTTTTCCAGTATACAAGTCAATGAACAGGCTAGTTTAAATACGCTAAAAAATTGCCTTCTTAAAGTCTTGGATTTTTTTAAAAACAGCAGAGAATTGGGAAGCGAAAAAGCTACATAACCGAAAACTCCCCTTCATACCAACTGCGAAGTGCATTTATCGCATGCGCGTTTTTACTTTGCAAACCATGAAGTTAAACTCCGGTATTTGAAGCAAGTGAAGTAAGTCTTGTCCTTCAGTAGTTTATTTTTAATGATATGCAAATTTAATGAGGACACTGGCCTCATGAATTATTCTTGCGTCTTAAGGGCACTTTGACATTAAACCAGAAAGTGCTCGGGTTGTTTGTAGAATACCAATTTGATTACGCATACTCGCATACATCATCTTTCAGAAGTATGAGCTCTGTATGACGTATAAACCACCGACTTTGACAACAAATGAGAGGTGCAACACCGTGTAAACGTCCATATTACGAAATTAGTAGAATAAGCTAAAAAGGCACAAAAGAAGATAGTCAGTTACGTCTGCCATTCTCAAAAGTGAAGTAATTGATTTCCACCGGGTTTTTTTCACCCAGACGTGCTGAGCTTGGGAGAACTAAACTTACGGTGGCCTACGGTTGGCAGGTATCCAAGGGGTCTGACTCAACTCAATACAGACAGGAAAGATTAACTATCAGACTGAGCAACCATGATTAAGACCGTTCAGAAGAAACACCATTACTGTCACGAGAAAAAACTGTTTACTTGGGGCATTGCCTAAATACAATTATAAATGTGAAGTGTGCCAGTTAAAAAAACATAGTCGACAGTTCAAGCGAAGCAGCGGCGTTACTGCTACGTCAGTCACAGAAGGCAGTTTAAAATCTGTCCAACTCGGAAAGTTAGATGTCAGGGGCAGAAACCAAAAGAACAGTATTGAGAGAATTGATAAAGCACAAGACGAAAACAGTTAAGTAAGCACACATTTTAGTCCACCGTTATTACAGTTCAGATGGAAACGACGAAAGCGCTCCATAAGTCTATGAATGGGTCACATTTTCTTCCATCTGCCCTGTCTAAACGTGCTAAATCGAAGCGAGTTACGAGGAATGCAGAGAGCATTACTTGTAATAGGTATGCTGTGCATCCTAAAAATATTTCAAGCGTTACAATTATCTGATGCAGTCTCTAATAATGAATAAGACTGAGTCTGAAAAGCCGGTCGAGCAAAACTCTTCTTTCAATGATATGCAGTCAGGGTTGGATAGCACTTCCTCAAGTGAGATTTCAAGCATACTAAGGTAATTGGCGTAATGAGAATCCTGCAGGATATGCCACCTTTCTAGAAAACCATCGCATAACCCAAAAAGACTGGCGAGAGGACACAACCTTAGAAGGGCAATGCTCTCTTCACCCTAAACTCCAAATTTTGCTTCCCGTAAGTCAATAGTGAGCCTTCATCAAGCCCCGAATTTTTAGAGCATGCTGTCAGTCCTCATGGCCTCCCAGAAGTCAAAATTTAGGAAATAGACAAACATCCTAAGTGGAAAACAATGTCTTTGTTCCAGGACTCGTCACAGGCTCGGGGCAAGTCATTCCGATTTTCCTTTGTGAGCGTGACTCTGGGGGAGAAAAATCGGTTCAAAGGAATACTTACAACAACCTTCGCAGTGACATCGATTAAGCTGGCTCACCTGCAGTTGCGACATTCCATACCTCTGGTGTAGGCTGAACGGCATCGACGCAGACTTTTGGTAAAGATACGTGAGCCACACTCGCTGCAATATCTTTTCTGGCTGCGCGGGAATAACTTCATAATAACTGTCTTAGACTTCAGATGGCATTCTGTATTCACCTATGACTGCTTTTTAAAAGGCATTGGGCTGCTACTTGAATTACGGTGACAGAAGGTGACGTGCATTTTAATTACAAGGTTGCGGTAGAAGCCACGTCAAATACACCCAAAAATAGTAGGCCTAGAAACACGAAAAAGCGGTTCCTTTACCAATTGATAAGGACGTTTGTCTTTATTTGACTGGACTCACTGCCCACTGAATTGCACCTCAACGAATTCTGAAGGGGATGGTAGGGTTTGCTTGCATCACCAAGGCTAAGGTACGTTCCGATTCCGATGCTGTGTTCTGCCAACATATATTTCGGTGGACTATAACCGCATCCTCTGGTGCTGCAGCGGCGTGAGATTTGAGCCTTCGGTTATTCGAGCACGCCACGCACGATCATCCAATAGTCAAATGGGTGGTCGATACCCAGTTGTACAGTTTGTGTCTGATGTTACCTAGGCGCGTAGACGACACCTCATAAATTAAATTCCGGAAAAGGGCCGATTCTTGATTTCGGTAAGAAAACCAAGCGCCATAAGTACCCAGCGCAGAAAGCTGGTTAATAACGTCCTGGTTAGGGTAGTTGGCGGTTTCGGCAAATCGCTGTTTGTAAGTCTTGCATTTATGGGAGGAGTTAGACTTTATGGGCGCTTTAATCCGAAAATATAAACTTGACCTGAACTCAACTGTGCTCGCAGTCCGCCCTGGCTCTACGCACTTGAAAAAAAATCAAGAACGCAAGTTGTCCAGTCTGTTCACCAGAATGTTGGCCGGCCGCGCGGTTGTTCTCACGTGAGTAGTCACACTCACGCAACCGGACTCTGCGCAGACAAGAATGTCAGCGCAGTAAATAGTGTACATCGCCAGAGACTGTCCGCAAAGTTCTTTGAGTGCACGCGTTTCAATGGGCAACGCAAACCTCCTCTCCTTGACGAGGGATATCAGTTCCCATAAGTGACATTCGGTCTACTGGTGGGGTGTCGGACTCGTCAGTTTCCGTAGACGGGGTGGTGTGAGCAGTTTTCAGTCGCGTACATTAATTGAAGTGTGGTAAAAACAAAGTCCACAGTCCTACACTGCTTATATGCGAGGTGTTAATAGCTAGAGCAATGACAACGGGCGGCCGTTGCAATGTCGTAACATCACTTTGGCTTGTGGCCTTTTTTGGGGTAACCAAAGTGCAAGAACGATGCCCAGTTCGGTTTGAAGGTGGTACCATGCATGATCCGACTATTAATTGTCAAAACCTGAGAGAATACTTACTTCATGGCAAAGTACCGTTGAAGGCAATTGCATTAGCAGTCATCAGCGGACAAGTCGAACAATAAAAAAGGTGAAAAAGAAGGCACCGGTATTATGTACTTGGCTAATTTTGATTTAAGCCATTTGCATTTGGGTAGAGAGAACTCGCGTAGTCACCTTCAGACAAGACAAGCCATTTTGCCAATACAAGCAAAGATGAGTGTCCCAGTAAGTAATTGAGAAGTAGAAGACATGATCGCTGGGACAAGAACGTTAATCGCCTGACTTTTCGGATTCCCGCTCGAACCTATCATCAGTATATAGTTTTTTCCTCCAGTAAGAAAGATTTTAGCGTTGCCTCGTTCCGTGAACTTAATTAGCTGGTCTATCACTGTCCGCTAAAGCGTTTTCACCCCCATTATGAAATGCCAAAAGTGCGTGATCGCGCAACCCAACTGAAAATTTTCATCCTATTCTTAGAACTAAATAACGACATTATGTACCAAATAGCTGAGGCCAGTTCAGGCAATTTCAATAACACGCATGCCCGAAGCTTGCTGTCTGCTTTCTTTAACTTTTGATATGTAACGGAATTAACAAAAACTGGATTGACCGGCTTCGTGTTGTAAGATCACTCGGGAAAGATTATTTTCCATGGAAGTCGGTCAGCGGAAGGCTCCATAGTTATTCTAATTTGTTCACCAAGCCCACAGATTGCATTGACTGCGTCCATTCATTGTTTCAGTTTCCCGATTAAGGCCATTGCCAGACAGATATGGGTTTCGACAAAGATGCCGTCCCGGAAGATTTCCTCTTCAGGTCGGCGCAGGGGGCGTACCATCCCATTTAGCCAGTACCAATGGTCAAGCTGGTGCCTTTTGTTGACTGGAAACGGAGTCGGGGAGAGGAATTATAAAAATGGGGCACAAATTTATGCAAGTTGTGCATGCTTTCTGAATGTACGGTTGGGTCTTAAATTTGCACGCGATTGTGTTGACATAGGATTCGTAAATTCACAGGTTGATTTTCAGATTAATTTCGCAGCAATTCTGGAAGTTTTGACAAAGTCGATCGAAGCATGCATACGGGTGAGAATTCCAGCGGCAATTTGGCAGAATGTTGTACCGTGGGTGGCAGAGGCTGTGCGCCAGCACAATAGCTGTGAAATCCACCGTGACGAGGTGGGTAGGTTCGGTTAGCACATTTGTTTGGAGTAATTTAATTCCAGGCGCAGACCGGCTGCCTTCGCAGCTACCTAGACCAGCACCACAACGGCATCAACATAGTCCGGATCCGTAATTTGCGAGTCACGACCTAATTCAATACTTTGGTGATCTAAAAGAGCGTGTGGAATAACCCATTTTACCAAGTAAAAGAGCGAAATTAGTGAAAACACAGCACTTCCAGACACTAGCAATATCGTTATATATGTCATTCTCTTCATAAATAACATTTTTCCTGTTTTTCTGCATGCTAATATGCTTGCATAAAGAGAGATAAACTAGTTGGCGTACCAGCATGCATCATGATTAACCTCAAAGGACAGTTAAAGGCGCATGCAAGATAAAAACAGACAATGGTAGGCTGCTAGTGAGGGTGAAGTAAGAAGTGACAATCTGCATATCCCCGATCCCGCCAAAACTATACTGTCTTTTCCGAGCATTGTGGTACAAGCGGAAGCAGCTGCTAAAGACAATAGCATATTCCTTTTGGTAATGCTAATAAAACTCATATTAAGGTTATTTTGTTGCCCTTCTTGAAGATCAGTATAGCGACGGTAACGGTCAAACTTGAGGCCAAGGTACCTGCTTTCCAAGTATGAACTAAAGGCTCCTGTATCCTGTCAGCCAATGCTGTCAAGCAGTACTTGTACATTTTCATTGGAAGGTAGTCCGTGCCAAGTGCATTGTTGTTTATCAGTTCTGCTATCATCTTAACGATCGCTTCGATACATAGTATGCTACAAATGCAGTACTATGCAGGCAGCGGAGGGTCTTAAAACTTGTATATAAGCAGAGATGGCCGGGTTTGACAGGATCAGAAGTTGAGCAAAACACTTCCTCACTCGAAGATTTGTGCCCTAGAAAGACGCTATCGCCGCACCTTGGCTATCCCCGATGGCTAATCTTTAAAATCTGATAAGGTCCCCAAGCTCTATTAACTGAAGAGCGTTTGGGATTTCGGAAAATTTTACTCTAGGATTCATTGTGATCACGACATGTAGTGCACATGGTCTCATCATTCTGGTCCCATGGCTGGGATCACCCCAGGGGACTATCAATTCATGCACTTTCTAACAGCCGTATTTTCACCAGGGTTTCAATCCTTGCGTCAAGGCGTGTTGTGGTCTAGCATTTCCTAGAAAGTACATGGGAAACTACGCTGCAGCTAGGGCCAGTTTTTCTCGGCTAACGGAGTTTCCGAGGCTTTTGTCATCTACAAAGAAGACGCTAGAGATAAGATGGGAGCTTGCGAAAGCACCAAGATCCTTAAAATGGCAAATATACTTCCCGGCAGGTACCATTTTTTCGTCAATAATTGGCACGAGCCCTTGCCTAATTCTAATAAGAGCACGACCAGAACTATTCCCGCTGCTGATGTCAACATCATGCATTTAGTAAATCTAGGAAGGTCCGGTAAGTAGGAAATGGATTTCATTTGGAGTATTAACAGCATCTGAGAACCGCGTGACCAACTGACTATTAGAATGCCGGACGTAACTCTGTTTAACAACAAAAATGTTTAGCACATTAAAGTTAACGGGTATCAGGCCATTCACGCAGTGAATCTGTTTTAAAATAGTAAGGAACGTGCCTCGCAGAGTCGTCAGAATTTTTTGCCGGCCAAGAAGACCCCTCGGAAGGCCAACAAGGGGAAGCACATAGACAGGGCCAAAGTAAATTTAAAAAAAAAATAGTTCTGCTAATTACCAGCAGGCAGCGTTGGAGGGTTAATAATCAGAACAATAACTTTGACAAGAGACGCATTAGGATGCACCGGCTCAATCCGTGGTAACACTAGTTCCCATTGCGAGGTTTTGGCCTTACCACTGGGAGCGATGGTGACATCATGGGGCCCAAAGTTGTCAGCGGCACCGCCGTGGTATTTTAATGCTGCGTGGAACATAACCTTGTAAGCGCAATTAGGAGAATCAAGAAATGCCCACGCTGCACTGCGCGACACTCGCGTGTTCAGACTTAGGTTTTCCGACGAAAGTTCCCCCATAGCAACATAGAGTGAGTTGATTCCAGAGAGGTAAGCTTGTGTACTAAACAGCAGGTTAATGGTATACGTTCAAGTGAACTGGTTACCACGCAAGTTGTAGACTGACAGCGAAAGTGACACAAATAGGTTCGGGCAGTTTATTCAAATTTGGCTGTTGTGTCCAAACAAGCGAAAAACGTCGATTCTCACTATCTTAAACAGCTATGAAAGCTATGAAAGCGTATAAACAGAAATCAGGCATCGAAACTGTGCAAACAGGGCTTAATTTCAAATATTCTCGATGTCTGATGCCGGGTTCTGACGATATTTAAGGCCGGGTTGTACAGTGTTGCCGGTAACGCATTCAAGTTGCAAATGGAAAGAGGGCACGTCAAGGTCAATAGAATAACTGCGCATTTTTTGGTAGGCATTGAGTTTCTTTACCCAAAAAATACTTCGAAATCTCTGAAAATGCTTTAAGCAATATTTCCGTAGCGTCACGAGAGCCTGCCTTTCCTGATCACCAACCGGACAATGGTCTATTTCCCGGCAAATACCCTTTAATAGAGGGGTATTGGCAAATTCGAATAATTTCTTTGACCCTGTTGTGAAAAACTCGGCGGCCCCGGTGGGATTGGAACGCACATTGCAGTAGGCTGGGCTGGTAACGTGACCTGAGTGTGATTAAAAGCATGGCGCCCAGCAGGGCCTCATGGCTCAGGTGGCTAGAGTATTGACTGTACTAAAGCCTTCCCCTTGCTGTCGTGGGTTCAAATTATACTGGGGCCGAATTTTTCACAACAGGGTCAAAGGGCAATTTCCTTTACTTTAAGAGTATTCCCGAACACATTTCCATCAAACGCAAACAGATTCCATAGAAAATAAATTTTTACTATGATCTGCAGTTTGCGAAAAAATGCAGACTGGGAGATCAAATCTTTTCACGTACCAACATCTTCTGCAGGGTCATAGTCCGCGTCCGTCGTCCCAGGCGAGGTAGTAAAACGTGATGGCAAAATTCGAGGTCCGCTGTCCAGGCGACTCGCTAAAGCGTGCTGTCCGGTGCTTCTCAGGGCGTTGATGAGTAAAATCAGTTTCGGATTCTGCACAACAACGTGAGCGTCATTGGCGATGTTTTGCACGGATTTGTCAAATATTTCAAGACAGTCTAACAGTGTCTCTATTTTTGACGTTTCCCGCTCTGAAAAACATTCCCAACGTAAAAGCTCCTTTGCCATCTCCGCTGAGATGGCTCCATGTGCAACCAAATAATCGACCAAGGGAGCGTCGAGTTCAAGGGGGGTTCAGAATCTTAGAAATATCCGCTCGAGAAAGAGTTTCACATTTTGATTCGCTTAGAGCAGTTGCGAAAGCATCGAAAACGTCAACATTTGGCGAATCCAAGCGATCTTTAAAATTGCATGCAAATAGCGAACGCTCTTCGTGATATTTTGGTTGGATCTGGGTGACGTACAAAGTGCTCGACATCATAGGCAAATTTAATCTACTTTAAAATAACGTAGATAACACAAACATTATCCAATGGTCAAACAAGCCTATCGCTCAGGTCACATCGTGGTTTGGGAGAAAAGAATGAGCGAAAACCAATCATCGGTGCGTACCTTTGCTAATACTTTTGAACGAGTTTCCGCTGTATTGTTAATTAAAACATGCCAGGAACGATTCAGCACAGCCAGCTCAATCGAAAGTATGGGGCGAAATGATATCACGAAAATTATTTTAATGAATGTTTGGATTCCTCAACATATTACTGCATCAAAAAAGTGCAAGGTATGTAATGGCATCATTTTCAAATCCAAGAATAAATCGCGATCCCAGATTTTACGGATGTTTTTCCCTTGTTCATAAACGGGAAGAATACATTTCAAATTATTGATATGGGCGAAAATGTGAGAAAAAATAAAGCTTTTTTGCTGTACAGAAGGTGACAATCAATGGGTATTTTTATAACCGAGTCATTTATCGGATACTTTTGCGGTATTCTTAATTACTTAGATTTGTAATAGGGAGTGAAATGCACTGTCTGTGAAATGGATTCCGGGCTAAATATCTACTGTTTGCTATAGTAAATTTCTAAACACATCCTGAGGGCGTTAAATTCAAGCATATTTTAAAAGGATTGTTACAAATGTCCGAAGAACAGCGAGTCAATTCAACTCAATTCAGTATATCAGCGGAAATGAGCATGGGCCATTGAGTACCCTATTTTTAAATTGAAATTAAGTGCAGTGTACAGAGAAATCATGTGGTCCATAATGTTTCAAAGACGATCATAAAATATAACAACTGGGGTTATGTTAAATCTCTGATCGTTGCCGCTAATTTTATAACAAAACTTTTCAAGGTTCATCTTGAAGGTATCCAGGGATGGTTACATTGCAACACTTGTAGAGAGGTCATTCCATGTTTTTAACACTCTGAAAAATAAGGGGAACTTGCACACATCCAACCTGGTCTGCTGAACGCGCAGTTTTAAATGAGTATCCTCGGAGATGTACCGTGGTAGCAAATTCAAAATCTGCAAATGCCTTGCAGCAATCCAATGAAGAATGTCTGAAGAAGGTCCACGCGTATATGCCTATGACTCAAAGAGAGATCTGATTTATATTTATTAGGCGGGTTGCATATGGCAAGGTATTTTGACGCCTTACCCTTTTAGTGGCTCTCATTTGTACTCTTTCGAGACAGTTCTGATCTTGAAAGCTCCGGAGTCTCCAGGCATGTAAAGCATATTCCAATGCTGCCTATGTAATGTTTCGAAAATCTAAGCGGATAGATCTTCATCGAAATCCAAAAAGGCTCTCTGAATGGCCTGCCAAACAGACAGCGTTGTTCGCCACTCTCGAGCTCTGAGAAGATGGTTTAAACGTAGTTTTCGTCAGCTCACCAAGGTCTTTTGGGGTTTTCCAAGTCTTTTTTGTTTGCGCCATTGATAAATGAGCTTCTACAGTTGGCGGATCCGGATAGCTTGCCTAGGCAAAGTATTGTACACTTATCGACATTGAACCGCAAAAGCCAATGACTCGAAAACTCCACCAACCAAGTTAGGTTGATCCGCAGTTTATCTTCGTCAGCAGAGCGCTGGATGAGAATCTAGATTTTCATGTCATTGGTACCCATTGCTGCTTTACACGCCAGATCTCTGACACAATCGCCACGTATGTTAGGAAGGGAATTGGCCCTAGTACTGAACCCTGGGGAACCCCACTCTCGGCCGCAGCCGAACTAGACCTCTCTTGGCCGAGCACACAAACTTGCACTGACCCACGAGGAAATTGTCAATATATTTGAGGAGGTAACCTCATTTTTTTTCTTTTCTCTCTGGCTTGTTGAACACTCTGTGGTGTTGCACAGTGTCGAATTGCTTTTGAAAGTAAATGAAGGGGACGTGAAGCGCCTACCTGTCTTAAAGAGCTTAGGTCCAGCTATGAAGAGATTGCAGCAAACCAGTTGTGCAGGATCTTCATTTTTGGAACCCGCGATGGCAGTTTGTTAACAAGTTTTGAGTCTCTTGGCATTACCCCAGTTCGCTCTTTATGATACTTTTCATAACCTTGCCAAGGATGCATGTCAAGTTTATGGGCCTGTTATTCTTAACCGACGACTGGCTACCGAGTCTGCATAGGGAATTTGGGGTGTAGGGGTACTAGTAAGGGGTAGCACCACAGAGATAGCGTTTGGTCGCTCCATTTGTCTTGTACAGGTGGTGAATGCTTCTGTGGCCGCCTCTAACTGGTACCCAACTCTCACCTGTGGCTCCTCAAAGTTGGGTTCTTCCCAGCGGCCACACCCCGGGCAACCGTCACGACCGGCGGGCTAAACCAGGTGAGGGTCTCCGGTGTTGTTTGTGCCTCCACACCCGGTATGTCTGACTCCCGAACTTCCCACCTCCCCCGTCTCAAAATGTCCTACGGTGGGGGCGACAGCAACCCCGTAGGCGGCCCAGGCTTACTCGGGTCATTGCCCCACTAAAACAAAAACCGTGACCCAAAGTGGAGTTCGGCAGCCATCTGGGATGTCCGAGCAGCCCTATTTAGGGACAGCACTGCTTGCCTCCTCGCGGAGGAAGGGGCTAGAAAAGATGCCTTAAAAATTGCTGGTTCCATGTCTTCTGCTGCCGGCCGTGGCTCGCAGATCGCAAAATACGCGGTCTTAAAACTCAAACAAACAACAATACCCACCGTCCCAACCACCCTCACCATACCCTCCAGGCTGCTCGGGTGAGTCCACTCACACTAGCAGCCTGGAATGTTCGTTCCCCTAATGACGAGCTCTGATGCGGCGAAGGACAAATTCTACGAGGACCTGCACGCTCTGCTGGCGACTTTGTCGAAGGTGGACAAGTTAATTGTCCTTGGTGACCTCAACGCCCGCGTCGGGACGGACCACGCTGCCTGGCAGGGAGTTCTGGGTCCCCACGGTCACGGTAGCTGTAACGATAACGGCCTCCTTATTCTGCGAACGTGTGCGGAACACCGTCTCCTGCTGACCAACACTTTCTTCCGCCTTCCGAAGCGGGAGAAGGTCACGTGGATGCACCCTCGGTCGCGGCGCTGCCACCGGCTGGACTATGTTCTCGTCCGAAGGCGAGATCGACAGGACGTGCTGGTAACCAAGGCGATCCGCGATGCCAATGGTTGGACCGATCACCGCCTCGTCATCTCCCAGATGAGGATCCGACTGCCACCCAGACGAAGGCCCCAAGGTAAGAGGCCACCAGGTAAGTTACATACTATTTATTAAATTTGCCTGCTCACTGTTTTGATTTCAGCAACCAAATAACCGAGAAACTGGAGGACCTACATGCTCCAGCTGATAATGCCACCGTGGAGACACGATAGGGTCAACTGCGAAATGTCATCCAGTCCACCGCCCTCGAAGTCCTCGGATGCGCACGCCGTCAACACCAGGACTGGTTTGACGACAATGATGTCGACATCAGCAACTTTCTCGTGGAGAAGAATGGACTACACAAAGCCTACATGGACCTTCGGACTAACGCCACCAAAGCAGCCTTTTTCAGATGCCGGCGCATTGTACAGCAACGGCTGCGAGAGATGCAGGATGCCTGGGTGATCCGAAAGGCTGAGTAAATCCAGGGGTATGCGGACCACAATGAAATGAATAACTCCAGTTCAAAGCCATCAAGGCCATCTACGTTCCGTGTATCAAGGGGACCGCACCGCTGCTCAGCTCTGACGGCACAACACTGCTGACAGAGAAATCGCAAATTCTGAAGCGCTGGGCCGAGCACTTCAGAAGTGTCCTTAATTGCTCATCAGCCATCTCTGATGCTGCCATTGACCGGCTCCCTCAAGTGGACACGAACAATGACCTGGATCTGCCACCTTCCCTACCAGAAACCATCCGGGCCGTGCAGCAGATTTCCAGCGGTAAAGCACCAGGATCCGACGCAATCCCACTGGAAGTCTACAAGCAAGGTGGGCCCCGGCTGCTGGCAGAACTCACAAACTCTTTTAGGAGATGTGGCGCCAAGGACAAGTTCCTCAGGATTTCAAAGACGCGACCATCGTCCATCTCTACAAACAGAAGGGGAACCGGCAACTCTGTGATAATCACAGAGGCATCTCGTTGCTCAACATCGCCGGGAAGATCTTCGCCCGTATCCTTCTCAATCGTCTTAACGGTCACCTAGAGCAGGGCCTGCCCCCTGAAAGCGAATGTGGCTTCCGCCGACACGGCGGAACAACTGATAGGATCTTTGCCACCCGCCAACTACAAGAGAAGTGCCAGGAGATGCGAACTCACCTATACACTACCTTTGACACGGTGAATCGTGACTGACTGTGGAAAGGCATGCAGAAATTTGGTTTCCCTGAGCGGTTCTTGCATATGGTGCGTCAGCTTCATGACGGGATGATGGCGCGCGTCACTGACAACAGGACGGTATCCAAGGCATTCGCAGTGACCGACGGAGTGAAGCAGGGCTGCGTATTGGCTCCCATCCTGTTCAGCCTCATGTTCTCCGCTATGCTGATGGACGCCTACCGTGAGGAATAGCCTGGGATCCACATCGCCTACAGAACTGACGGGCACCTTCTCAACAGTCGGCGAATGCAGGCTCCAACGCGCGTGTCTACGACTACAGTCCATGACTTGCTCTTCGTGGACGACTGCGCCCTTAACACCGCGACGGAGGTGGACATGCAAAGGAGCATGGACCTCTTCGTCGAAGGCTGCGCCGAATTTGAATTAACAATCAGTACAGCCAAAACGGTTATCATGCACCAGCCGCCACCCAGCGTGGAATGCAATGCTCCTCGAATCAATGTCAACGGTGCTCAACTCAAAAAGTACGGAAACCTTCGCTTATCTAGGAAGCACGATGTCGCGCAGCACGAGAATCGATGACGAGGTTGCCCAATGGATCTCCAAAGCTAGTCAGGCCTTCGGCCGGCTGCAGGCCTCCGTGTGGAATCGCCATGGTATTCACCTGAACACCAAACTTGAAGATGTACAAGGCCTTCGTCTTGAAGACACTCCTTTACGAAGCGGAAACCTGGACCGTCTACTCGAACCAAGCCAGGAAGCTGAATCACTTTCATCTCAGCTGCCTCCGCAGAAAACTGAAGCTGAGATAGCAAGACAGGATCCAAGACACGGAAGTCCTGGAGCGGACCGGAATCCTCACCATCCACGCCATGCTGAAGCAAGTGCAACTGCGATGGAGTGGCCACCTGGTAAGAATGGACGACGAGCGACTACCCAAACGAATTTTCTACGGAGATGTCGCTACGGGTTCTCGCCGGCGGGGAGGTCAATAATGACGCTACAAGGACACTTTGAAGAAATCGCTGAAGCAACTGCAAATCAACTCGGCGACCTGGGAGGACCTCGCCCAGGACAGACCGGCATGGAGAAGATCAGTGAAGACTAGTTCAGCAATCTACGAGGCCAACCGGATCGCCGCCGCCAAGGCCAAAAGAGCGGCACGAAAGTCACCAGCGCTCCGGACTAACACCGCCAATGCCCAGGCCCTGCCAACATGCCTGCGCTGTCAACGCATCTTCCACGCACGAATCGGCTTGGTTGGACATCTTCGAACGCAATGCACCAACAATCGGACGATTCAAATTTCTACGTCATATTCTGCCAACCCTCCTTCTGACTCCCCCAACCTCACTCCTGGCATTAATTCCATTACTCCCACCATCATAGAGACCACATCCATCTACTCATCGCCTGTTACCCCAACCACCGCAACCACCACTTCCTTTACTACCACCACCACCATCAGCGATCGGAAATCTCTCCTAAGCTGTACTCAATGCGACCGCACATTCACCTCACGCATCGGCCTGGTCAATCATTTGCGAATACATCGTACAGAGACCGGTGAGCCAGTGCCTAGAGGACAAACCCAGCAGAGATCGCCGCCTCCCCTGCCCTCACTGTCCTCGCACATTCACTCATCGCATGGGCCTATTCGGTCACATAAGCATCCATGACAGCGGAATTCACCACAATGCCGACAACACCGATACACCATGATCACCCTCCGATCCTGGCATTCATAACGCCCCTGCCACCCCCACTACCATGAATGACATCGCCCCAGCCTCTACCGATTTCTCCTGCCCACACTGCGCCCGCAACTTCAACTCACGCATCGGCCTGGTCGGTCACCTGCGAATCCATCGCACGGAGGCTGGTGGACCAGTGACTGGGGCTCGGACATACAGTCGACGCGCCCGCCTTCACTGCTCTCGCACATTTACCAAGGCGATCCGCGATGCCAATGGTTGGACTGATCACCGCCTCGTTATGGGCCATTAGGACGCATGCGCCTCCACGACACCCTCCGGTAAATCACCGGAGGCTAAGCTAAATCAGCGCACAATACCTACACCAATACATTGACAACACCCTCACAATCAACATTTACCAGAATATATCACGGTTTCCTAGAAACCGTGGCTGGGAAGTCTGCCAATCTGACGTTTCCACCAGACCACGCCGTCGGCTCAGTGTATGTGCTGTGTGTGTCGAGTGGCTGACCAGTGGACTGGGAGTCAGACGGCGATGGCTGCTCCATATCCCCTGAGTTTGTGAATCCTGGTGTGTGCTTTATGGGGGCCAGGTCGTGCTGTGGCGCGCGAAGACGGGTACGCCGATCCGTCAGCCAATGCGCTCACTCCCATATCAGGCAACTGACCGGCTCGGACAGTGTCTGATGGTGGGGGTTGGGGAGAGAGTGAGGTCGACAGCTCAGCGCATGTTCCTCACTATAAACAATCTGATGCGCTTGAAACTATCACGGTGCGCTAAAAGCCGTGGCTTGGAAGGTTGCCAACTGACGGGATAACTCGGACCGCGTGGTCAGTCCAATGTGTGTTTTGTGTGGAGTGGCTGACTGGCGGACTGACAGTCAGGCTGCAATGGCTCCTTCTTAATGTGGCCTTTATGGCACTCCCACTTAGTGGGATCTGAGCCAGGTGTGGTGGTACACCCAGTGGCGGCTCCGGCCGCGCCAGTTACCTGCGTCCTCTCCCGCCTCTGGTCTTCTTGACTGTGTCTTGACACCGGGTTCAGGTGGGGGAGGAGGAGAGAGTGCGGTTGATGCAGCGCATGTCTAATATCACTTTAAACTAAATCACGCGCAAGTCACCGTCCCTGCTCCACTTTCCCATGGATCATACGGTGGACATCGTTGAACTACGACGATCGAACTATTGTATAGGGGATTTATATGCGTTATCTTCCACTCGATGGGAAGTGTTCCAGGCTCAAATGAATTTTGGAGTAACACTGACAGAGGTGCAGAAAGTTTACTGGTGAGTTTTTTGAGAAGCTTGGTCGAATCTCATCCGTTCCTGGAGATTTCGACGCATGTAGTTCCTTTAATTCCCTTCGGATCGGAATTTCTGAAAACAGAATGTGGCTTATGCTTGGAATCGCCAGATCCTCCACGGAGGAACCTTGCGTCATTGGTGTAGACTGAGCGGAAGAACCTGAACAATTACTCGGTTTTCTTCCTGTTTTCAGCAATTTCGATACCAGCAGTTATCTTAATCATCGGGATTTTATGCGTATACCTTGCACACCTGCGGAGATAGCTGTGGACTTAATCTGGATTCCAGGGTTTTTATTCAGCAAAGTGTTTTCGAATTTCCGGTGCGTTTTAAGGATTAGGATTCACAGATTGTTTCTCAGTGTTTTTAAATTGTAAAATATACTACTTGTCTGGACTTGCAGTATTTTCTCCGAAATTTGAGTTTCCTGTTTATTTCTCTTTTTTAGGTTGTTATCTAGTCACACAGAACGCTTGTTCTGATGAACGCTCGTCCGTGGGCAGTGGTTGTCGATGCGCTGCGGAAGAGCATACCGACACAACTCACAATCTTCGTTCACGGTGCCCTTAAACATTGAGGTCAAGTCAAGGTCGGTTAACTCTGCTCGCATCTTCTGAAATTTACCTCCTCAATCTTCCACCATTTATCATATATGGTAGGCAAATGGCGAATAGGGAGTTGTCCCACATAAGTGCTACATAGTTAGTTCGACTAAGAGGGGTTATGGAAATAATCTCGTTGAACCTGCCTGGTGTTTTCGTAAAAACCAGGTCAGGACAGGAAGCTATTTGTCCTTCACGTGTTCTGGTTGGGAACAGGATATATTCTGTGAGAACTTTCTTCAAGGTTTTATGCAGAACACCATAATTAAAAGTCGATTTTGGGCATGATGATTGAACAGTGCTCCAGTTAATTCCTGGTGCGTTGAATTCGCTCATAATCATTACATAAGGTTGACCTTCAGAACTTCTCCAATTTGTCCAGCCAATGAGTATTTGCGATTCGGTCTGTCCTTGGTGGTGAATAGACTGTGAGTGCATCAAGACGTGGAGAGCCATGTGGCTTGATGTTTAACCAAATGGCTTCCGTGCTGCACGCAAACTTGGTGTAGCAAACCCGAACTTTTCACAACGCCTAGTTAACGAGGACAGCATATGAAGGATAGACTTTGCAGTGCAAAAATTGAGATAAAGCTTCGGCAAATAAAAGTAATTGCCAAAACCAGGAAGCATGGCAGATCTCGAAATGCCTCGCAAGAAGCAGACCCGGCGAACAAGCGAAGTAGGAGTATCAAATATACTGTATAACAGTTATCTTAAAGCAAAACTACTCTAAGCAAGTTGGAGAAATGCTGATGCCAAGCCTTTATATACAAATTATAAAGAAGAAGTAGAAGTGGAGGAGGATGGAAAGTGATTTGCGTTTTATTTGGCCTCAAGTTATTGGCCAGATTTACGTATATAATCATAAGTGATACACGTGGATTTTCCCACAAATTGAGTTTAAATAGATGACGTTGTTCTTTCTTTAACTTTCAATGACATTCATGCAAAGCCGAAGTATTTTTATAAATGTGCGCACAAATATTCGCTAGAGTCATCCAAAGGAAATAGGGCTAATTCATTCAAATGCATTCGTATGTGAACATAACTAACTCTATTATTTTCTACGCGTCATTTGAGAGATTGAGTACACCACCACAGTGAGTTACTTCGGTGGTTTCCGATGGCGCAATTACCCTTGAATGCCAGACCGCTGATCTTAACCCCAAAAATTCCTCCATCCAGTATTTGCTGGCGCGGAGATCATCAGGTGCGGTGTGTGGCAGGAAAAGAAGTCTTCTTAATATCTCAGGCTGGTCATGTACGATAGTCTTTCATAAATTCAGGGTCCCGATATCACATTTATCAGCATTTTATATCAAATGTAAAGTTTCCGAAGAAAAGTCAATCATTTCTGCAAAACCGGACTGTCAACTTATTTCAAAAAACAATAAAAACTTTCAATTCGAACTTCCCCATCTGGTATGTTTCCATCTATATAGTTTTCTCGGTTCTCGGTTTCATTAATGGAATAATCTTTCACTTAGAGAAGACATACTTTCTTGTTATAACGAACATCGTCTGACTTATATCCACTAACTTATTGCGTGCCTTATCATTCCTATGATCACGCTTACAAATTCCAAATTAGATAAAAAGTTCTGTCCAATAAATTTTGCGGTCTCCCTCCTTTTTGTTTATTTTTCAATCCCCTCTAGCTGAGTATTCATGGGGTATATCCTTAAAATTTTCAGTTCGGCCTATCGTTTAACGCAATAGCGAATAAACAGACAAGCTTGCTGTCTTATCATCATGCCGACAGAATTCGCAAACGCCTGTTGTGTCGGTTAGAATATGAAACAAAGTAAATGTGGTTACACCGATGTGAAATATGGTCTGGAAAGTCACTGCGGTTGTTCAGTTTTTTCAAAGTACACTTAAATGCCTTCATTTAAAAAGATTAGAATGACTTTAATTGCCAAACTAAATTTTAGAACATTTCTAGTCATGAAGGTAAAATATTGACTGCACGCAAAAGTTGAAAGACGGGAGTGAAGTTGAATAATTGGGTGCGTGATCTCTCACGTTACAAGCCATTATAGGGCCAGATGTGATTGCTTCGCCTTCGACTGTATGTTATACAAAAATGTTAATGCTAACACAGATAGCGTAGTCTGCCAGAACATAATTCCTCCTGGTATCAAAGCTGCGTCAGCAAATCAGAGCAACAAGTTACCAAGCAGACACCTTGACCGTAAATGAAACAATAGTAATAATAATAATAATAATAATAATAATGATAATGATAATTTTTTTAATACCAGTTTACACGCAATATCAGATGAAATATGCGGTGGGGATCAGGTAAGCAGTAAAAAAAATCCTTAAGGTACATCGCTATTAGTATTTTTCATAACTTTATCTTACGCAGGAGTAAAAAAAACTGCTGCCCGTGGGATGATAGCGGGTAAGGGCTAGCACAAGTGCAGTGTGTTTACAGTGTGTCTGTCTTTTTAAGGAAACGGTATTCTGCTCCAAGCAAGAGTGCATCCATGGACGGTTGCTCACTCTCTGCCGAAGAATTCATCGGTTGTAGGCTGCAGAGACGGCGTTATCACCCGCGAGGTAAGACCTGGGGGCAGCCTCGGATGCCACGCACTCTGTCGAGCCGGAAAAGAGATTCAACTGTGTCGGCACCCAGGATTCTTGGAAGCTGTTCTGAATGCAAATACAGTAATCATTCTCTTAAACAAAGAATAACTTTGCAGGATTTTTATATTCTTGTGTATTTTATTCCATATTGCTATGGCGTTTACCGAAAAAACTGACGATTCTTAACTTTGCGAGTTAATGGAAGAAGTCAAAAGACATTGCAATGACTGCTGCGCTGTGAGGAGTCAAGCTGCCTCACAGTGGTAAGGGGATTAAATGAACGACTGTTTGAAAGCTTAAAAAGTAAAAAAAGAGTCCCTTTTGTAATCGGCGAAACCACAGGAGGTCAATGTTTATAAGCCAACAGCGATCTTGATACGTCAGATTACGGTGTTCTGATAGTACAACTTTTAAGTAATGAAATGCTGGACAGATTCTTTTCCTTCCGTTCACTAGCACGCAGAATGCTAAATAGAAACAAGCAGTATTCTTGACCAGGCCTAACGTACATTTCAGCGAGGCGGATTCTAATCTCAATAGTTTTCAAATTTCGGAGGATAAATCCGGTAGTTCTGCTTGTTTTGGAGACAATCAAAGCTGTGAAAGATTAAGACCGTTGGCATATGATATGTTCAGATCCTTAACAACTTCAGGCACATTTTGGTCGTGGTCATCACAATCAACCATAACGGAACATTTGTGCCAAGAAAGGAAAATGCGCCATGTGCAGTATCACTGGGCAAAGACCTCAAGATTATTTTTTAGGAATTCAAGCACCGTATCGTGATCTGCCGGCGTGTATCGATAGGCAAATTTTCAATCGTTGGCATACATAAAAGTCCTACCATTCTAAAATAAACCTGGTTCATCATTGACAAAAATACAAAATAAGAGCGAGCACCGCACGGTACCCTGAAATGTCGTCATAAAAGGCGTTCCAGAATCACCTTCTCCAATTATGAGGGAAACGGTAGATCATGACCTGTATCTGTTCCGAACATATACAAATACCGTCCTTCAAGATGGAGAATACGTAATTGTGCAAAAAGCTGTCCGTCTAGGGAAAGCGAACGCTTCTCTTTAACTTTCACAACCACGCCCTCTTAAAATCATTCTCGAAAATCAAGTGCAGGCCTTATAGAACAGATAATGGCTCTCAGTAACTCATAAAAAGATGTGTTTTTTTCAGCCGGATAACAAGCCGGCAGAGAGACACAAAATGAGGGAACTAAAGACCGAAGAGAAGATGAGAACCGAAGAGGTGAAAAATGGCTTCCAATACGGTACAACAAAGCATAATGATGAAGAGCCCCTTCCTGTGTGGCAGACCCTTGCCGAGAAGACGAACGATGAAGGTAATGCATTCAAATTTACAGAGGTTGAACAAGGCAATGAGTGAGCTCTGGAAGTTTGTTGATGAAAAAACACCAGGAATAATCGCCCAGAATGAAACATGCTCTCAGGTGATATTCGAGAAAGCGAAGTATCCTTCCGCATTTTTCAAACGTTTAGAAGAGATAAGAGAATACGCGGAAGATAAATCGCTGTTTATGTAAGCTGTAATATAACTGCGATTTCCAAGAATCATCCCAAGACAGCAGAAGTTGAAATTTAACCTTTAACCGAACTCGTGAAATTTTATGGATTTCATGAGTTACGGCCCGTTATGCGAAATCAGCGCACGCTGCGTCCGCCAAAGTTTAACATCAGTAAACAATCAATCTTTAGAAAAAATAAAACTTATTTTGGTTTACAAATGTATATTGCATTGTCAAGAAATACACATTTTTAGAAAAGGTCCAAATTCCGAAAAGGTTAAACATTGATCTAGTTGAGTAAACTGAGGTGTTAGCTGTATAGGAAGCTTGCCCATGCCAGTAAATGAGTGAATGAAGCAGCAAAAGTAGGATTTCTTTTGAAAATAGTCTTTTTTCGAGATTCGCATGCACATATTACTCAAGGTTGAGCGCAACGGATTGTATCGCCTTCGTCAAGCAGGCTTACATGCGAGTGTATATTCCAACACCGTTTCTCGAGAATCGACAGTTTTTCTTCCGTTTGTACATTGTCTCAGATGCGTTTGAACAAGGCAAACAGATTTTCTCTTGATTGCGCCGATAGGCACGTCACACGAATAAATTATTTCATAAACTCTTATGTTCACAGGCCTGAAACTGACTAATAAATTTAAAAAGAATTGTCAGGTGCAGTCGTAAACGTACCATTTTGTTTATATAAAGATGAATTTCTATTGTGTAATTTCTTTATACCTAATTCGTGTTTTATATTAAGATGAGTTTCAGATCGTCTTCAAAAATGTGGTAACTTCTTTAAGATTTTCAGGGTCTTCAGTCAACTGTCCATAAATGTAAATTCGGTTCGATGTGTTTAGTAAAACCTTTAACATAAAATATTCTTTAAAAGCATTTACCGAAGTAGTAACTTTTGTTGACATTCTATCTAATTCAGATGACCGTCTAGGTCATGTTTGTAGACTCACTCAAACATGAAAACTCGCTGTCGAGAAAAAGGAACGTCCACAACAAAGCCAGGAAAATGTATGCATAACTGTATGTATGTAAATGTATGTATAACTGATTAAGTTAAAAAACTTTCTATAATAAGTTACATCGTTAAAAAGTGCTTTTATTAGATGTTTTGCTGTCGAATGTCTGCGTACTTAACGTTTTTCAATGGTGAAGTTTTATCTTTAACTATGTCAACTAAATATGCCCGGCCATTGGCAAGCACGCTTGCTGAGTGGCCGAATGTATACTAAGATTTTGCAATAAAATTTTAATCTTCTAACGCTGCCATTTCAAGTTTCCTTATTCATTTTTAGTCAACTGCAGACCCAAATTGTCTTGACAGGCTTCGCGTACGTCATGACAGCGAAAAGTTTTGGCGTGTCATCGCGTCTCATAACTATGCGCGTTTAAGCTCCTTTATATCGAGGTGGTAAAACAAATTACATTCCCCAAATTTATTACATCGTTTTTCATAAAGAACGTCATATATTTTCAAAACCCTAATTTTTTAGACTGATCTGCCTTTTTTCTGAAAAGAATTTTATCTTTTAAACCTGCATTCACCTGACTTTCGTGAAAATAAAACAAAACTTTTCGTTCTCCGAAGGGAAATGGTCACTTTAATTCCCTTTATTGAGGAAATTATGCTATCGTCTTTGAGCGTTGTATTCACATTTAAAAATGGCATTCGAATAAACGTTTACAACAATAAATCTGACAAATTTAAAGGTAAGGTCATTTATATGTATGGGCCGGGCGCAAGCTGCCTCTACTGACACAATCTTCACTATAGGTACAATAGTTTCTCAACAAATGGGTATCTAGTTTGCATTCAAATGTATCAATAGTTTATGAAATGACCACCTCTTCAGGGAGCCCATTCCATGCTCCAACGACCCTCTGCGAAAAGGCGTTCTGACGGACGGCCGTGTGCACAACTTCCTCTGCAGTTTACAGGGATGACTGCGATAATTTTTCCGGTTTATATCAATGTTCATTTATAGTGCTGCGCATAAAAACAAAATGCTTTGAGCTTAAGTTTTAAAAGCGTAGTAAAATTCCTGTATAGCAAGAAACCTCAGATTTTGCCCCATGTAGCTCCGGTTTCCCGCAAATAAACCGACCTTAAGCCGATTCTGTATTATAAACAGTTTTTTGTGCATCAATTTAATACCAAAAACAAAAATAACACCTTAAAATGCGTGCCCTGCTCTTACCTCGAATTCTACTGAAGACATTTTATGAGTTAGGCAATCAACTGTACTGTGTGAACCGGTGTCGATGATATTCCAAAAGAACATGGACGAGGGCGAACAACCGCAGGGATGGAAACCTGCCCTCATCTCCCCAATCTACAAAGAAGGGTGCAGCCTGACGTCAGAAAATAACCGTCCCTCTAGTTTAACTTACATTTTGTGCAAAGTCACGGACAAACTTATTAAGAGACGTGTAATGAAGTATCTGGAACAGAAGAAGATTTATGTGCTGCCAAGCATGGCTTTCGCCCTGGTCCCTCATGTCTAATGAGTGGTCTTTACTCGCAGGAAAAATGGACAAAAGCTATAAACCAAGGCCGTCCAGGTGATGTCATATTTTTCGACTTCGAGTAGGCGTTTGAAAGCGTACCTCACCGGTGAGTAGTACATAATATTTTGAAGTGTGGTAACCAGGGTAACGTTTTAAAGTTTATCAAAAGTTTCCTGTCATGCAGACTACAAAAAGTACTTCTTGGCACCATATAATCCAAGTGGGTTTCAGGAGAAAGTGGTGTTCCGCAGGGTTCTGTCTTAGGCCCTCTTCTGTTCCTCATTTATATAAATGACTGCACTGATAATATTGACTGTGGTGCCATCATGTTTGCAGATGATATAAAAATCTGTAAAACCCCCAGCTCTGTGAACGACGCGCAGAAACTACAAGACAACCTTGATGAATTAGGTGTCTTGCCCAGCAAGTAGCTTCTAACGCTAAATATACCAAAAGGGGCAATCTTACGCTTGGAATCTAGGAGAAGACGTTTCTCTAAACACCATTACTATCTGCATGGAATTCCACTAAAATAAATAGATACGCACAAAGATCAAGGTTTTTAGATAGCTTCAAAACTAAATGCCCTACTAACACTTTAAAAGTGCCGTACAAAAGGCGACGAGCATCATGCACTGGATCAGGCGTGCATTAATAGTCTCTCCTCCGGAAATGTTTCCGGGGATCTTCAGTACTTTTGATAGACCACATTTAGAATATGGAATGCCAGCTTTGATGCCCTGAATGAAGCAAGTCAGTGATCCCATTGAGCAGGTGCAAAAACGGGCGACATATTTGAGCTGACGGTCTTGAGACCCTATCATATCTAGAAAGACTTATTAAGCTTAACATGTTTCTTTTATCCTGTAGAAAAATGAAATGTGACCTGCTGTGGACATTTCGAATTATCCACAGACATTCCTGTTCGCTGAAATCCGAATATTTCTTTCAGTTTACAAATATGCGTCACCTGCGCGATCATCTATATATGGTCAAACGCGAATGTATGCGCCCAGATCAACAAACGTTTTCTTTCATTCAGTGAGTTTTCGACCGCGGAACTCACTTTCAAGCGAAATAATGACGTTGAATAACTTTGCTATGTTCAAAAGGCAGTTAGACGGCTTATTTTTGATAACGGGGGTCTCTCACTGCAGGACTATCTTACACCAACCAGTAGCTTTACTTCATGATTTCAATTTATGTGAAGCGTAACACTACGCATTCGATGAAAAAATTTTAATTGTATTTTATGTTGTCTCTGTATACTTGCCCGTAACCCTCAAAATATACAATATCAAATCTCGGACGAAATCAGATGCAATAAGAGCTGCCATCATCCATGAGAACTGAGACATTGGCGAACAGTCCTCCTTGGGCAGGCGGGACAATAAAGAGCTTCCACATAAATCATTAGATAAATATCATTTTTAAGGATGTCCCAGAATCCACGCATGCATTACGAAAGACCGAGTGACGCACGATCTAGGTCTTCATGAATAGGCCAGTGCTGTCCTGACGGATGGATAAATTTTCCCCGCACAAAACGTTTTTAGACTAGGCAAAGCAGACCCAAGCCGCGACCTGAAAACTTCCCAAGGCCCTTAAAAATTATTTAATCAAATGAACTCTAAGCAGCACTTCTGTTGGAAGGAAGAATAGTTTTGCAGAGTTCGCACAAACGAGTATTTTTCTAGCTGGACTACAAACCGAGGGAACTTAGGGCGTGAAATTGAAGTGCTTGTACATAAATGCACAAAGCCTTTTATCAAAACTTGATGAGTTAAAAATTTGCCTTGGCGAAGTATCTCCGGATGTGATAGCAGTAACCGAAACCTGGCTGTCGGGCAATATTCGAGATAACGAAATAACATTGTCTGGATACCAAATATATCGGAGGGACAGAGAAAACCGACAGGGTGGTGGAATTATTGTGTATGTGAAAGACATGCTAATAGTGTCTGACAAGACGAGCAAGTTTGCGTGCAGCACGGAAGCCATATGGTTGAATATCAAGGCTCTTGGCTCTCCATGTCTAGATGTCCTCATTGTCTATCGGCCACCTAGGATAGACCGAGTCGCGGACACCCACTTGTTGGAACAATTAGAAAATTTCTCCAGTCGACCTAATGTCATGATTATGGGTGACTTCAACGCACCAGGAATTAACTGGAGCACTGTTCAATCATCATGCCCGAAATCGACTTTTGATTATGTTTTTCTGCATAAGACCTTGAAGGCACTCCTCACACAACATGTCCCTTTCCTCACCAGAACACGTGAAGGACAAAGGGCTTACTGTCTTGACCTGGTATTCACGAAACCATCAGGCAGCGTTGACGAGATTATTTCAATGCCTCCGCTCGGTCGAAGTGATCATGTGGTGCTTATGTGGGACTACTCCTTATTCTCCGTTGCGCCTGCTATAGAGGAAAAACGGCATAACGTTTGGCGAGGAAACTTTCATCAGATGCGAGCAGATTTAACAGACATCAACTGGACCTCAATGTTTTCGAGCACCGTGAACGAAGATTGGGAGTCCTTCCGAAATGTTCTTTCTGCAACTTATGAACAACCACTGCCCGCTAACGAGTGTCCATCACAGCAAGCGTCCTGGGTGGCTAGACAGCAACTTAAAAAGGGAAATAAACAGGAAGCACAAGTTGTGGAGGAAAATATTGCGAGTCTAATCAAGTCGCCTATTTTAATAAGTATAAAAACACAGAGAAACAAAAATGAGAAGCCTTATTCTTAAAACGCGAAGAGAATTTGAGAAGACTTTGCTGCAAAAGGCAATGCAGAATCCAAAGTCAGTCTACAGTTACCTCCGTAGATGTACAAGGAATAAACATCAAATACCACTGACTAAGACTGCCGTGGACGTCGAAATTTCTGAAAACAGGGAAAAAGCCGAGTGTTTTTCCTTGCCATATCCAACCCGCCTAATAAATCTTAATCTGTTCCCTTTGAGTTATAGGCAAATGCGTGGTGATCTCCTGCAGACATTCCGCATTGTGAAGGGATTGGATTGTTGCCTGGAATTCTCGGACTTCTTTGAATTTGCCACCACGACCCATCTCCGAGGTCACCCATTGAAACTGCGTGTCCAGCAGGCGAGACTGGATGTGCGCAAGTTCTCATTCTCTGTCAGAGTGGTTAAACCATGGAATGCCCTCCCTGAAGACGTTGTGATGTCAACCTCGCTTGAAAGCTTTAAAAGGAACCTTGACAGTTTTATGTCCCGCAACGAGCCTGAGCGATGAGGAATTTATCTTAACCCTCGAGATTCGTGCACCACTTGTCATATTTTATCACCGCCTTTTGTACCTTTGCAACCCACATGGTTTCTCTGTATACCGCACTTAAATTTACGTTACAAATAGGGTACTCAAAGGCCCATGCCTATTTCCCTCAATAAATTGAATTGAATTGAAATAGTGGAGTGAGAGCGTTAATTCGTGGGAGATTTGGGCTAGATTTAACGCAAACTAGGAAGCAGAGCCCGGCTTCGAGCGTTCTAACCCACAGAAATAAAATGTTGGCTAACTTGCATCTATCCGTATAAGAGATACTCGATCCAGCACGAGAAAATAGTCTTCGTGTAAAAACCCGTTGAACTGTTTCAATCTTATTGCGGTCAGAGGCGTTCATCAGTCCAAAGAGTGGACAGCAGTATTCTAGGATGGGACGAACAAACATGCGGTAATGTCTTAATTTATTTCCGGAAGGAAGAAATTATGTGATATTACACCGCATATCTGTGCAGTCTTTGCAGAAACTCGATCTGCATGAGGTGGCTATGCTAGCTTATTCGTGTAACTTAGATCGAAGTCTCTTATGGTTGATCGTTTTAAAATTGTGCTATTTTGAAAAACTAGGTCTCCGGGGAGCTTGCAAGGGCAAAAACACATAAAACTACTCTTGGATGGAGAAAATTTCATCTGGCAACTAGAGCTCTAACGTGAGATCATAAGTAGATCTGGGTTAATTTTACCTAATTAATTTAACGAAGACATTCTGGCTGTGGTTAGACAAGTAGGAACCAATGAAGTCAAGGAGAGGAGGCCGGATGCCGAAGGTTTCCAGTTTCACCAGTAGACGTCTGTGCGGTACCTTGTCAAAGACATTGCTCAGGTCAAAGTAGACCACAACTTCTGACTGTTGCTCATTACGAAGGGAAGTGACAAGATTAAGTAAAGCTAAGTGACACACTTCGCATGACCTTCCAGGTAGAAAACCATATTACGAGTCACTTAAAAGCTTATTTTTTAGGCAAAAGTCGAGAATTTGATAAAAAAAATAATTTTTTAAAGAAGTTTTGCTAGAGCCGGGATTTTGTGAACGCCTCGATAATTATTTACCTCCGAACGAGATCCTGACTTGAAGACAAGAAGAATAATAGATGTCTTCCATGAGTCAGAAAAGAATCCGTTTAGAAGATAAACTGTGAATAAATGGCTAAGCAATCGGGGCAAGCTTGGCACTCTCTTGATAGCTAAGTTTGGAATACCGTCAGTTCCCAAAGAGTGCGAGTTTTTTGGACGAATTATTTGCTTACGTATTAATTCTGAGAATAAATCAATGGTGCTGATAACATTGAAGGAGAAAACCTGAAACGTCGGAACCGGTTATATTGTATAATGATTTGAAAAATAACGCACAAAACAATTCTGCCTTGTCCGAGTATTCGAGAATGAATTTCGTGTCTTCATTTAGTAATGAAGGAATTTCATAACCTTGTTTAGAGGAGGATCGACAACGGAACAGTTGAGCCACAGATTTTGCAGTTCGGCGCACTGAGTGCGCAAGATTCCCTCTGTCTGTCACCTGCAAGATTAATCTTAGAAGCTTATTCAAAAATCTCTGCGATGCTTAGATTAACAGATAACGAGCTAGTAGACTGATCTGTTAATTGCCACCTGAATTTCTTTAGTCTAGGCAAACGAAAGTGCGTTGTGAGTTGTCTACCGATCTCCCAGCTCGGGTGAAAGCGCCGACATAGAAATTCTTAGTGCACTGATATTATTGTGTAAGAGGGAGAACTTACTACTTCTGCGTGACTTTAACGCACCAGAAATAGACTGGAAGATCCCCATAGCAACCACGCCATTAACATTATTCGACCAAAAGCTACTACAATTAACTCAATACGACTTCCTTGTTCATCACATAAAATTCGAAACAAGGTTGAGAGTAGGACAACGATCGAACTGCCTTTATCTCGTCTTCAGTAAAGAAGAAGAAGTCATAAGGGAAGTTAATGCACAACCTCTAATCGGCTTAAGCGACCATATTGCTTTTAC
Organism: Schistocephalus solidus; assembly: GCA_017591395.1. Taxonomy (NCBI): domain Eukaryota; kingdom Metazoa; phylum Platyhelminthes; class Cestoda; order Diphyllobothriidea; family Diphyllobothriidae; genus Schistocephalus; species Schistocephalus solidus. The sequence continues at coordinate 27,942 of WEDG01002082.1, read as the reverse complement.
CTGCGTGTGCTCTCTCATATTGAAATGACAATCACAAATTAAACGGCGCAGAAATGTTTGGAAGTGTGATTTCAATGCAATAAGTCTCAGAGGAATCCTGATCAGTTGACTGATTTAGAAGATTTCTGGCAGTATTTTCAGGGGATTATAGAGCATCTAGTCGAATCCCATTGTCCTATGAAAATAGTGAGACCAGGTGCTCGGTTGCCGTGAAGCACTCCAATGACATAAAAGGGCAAAAAGAAGAAGCAGAGGCTGTGGACAAAGAACTTGCATCTTCATGATTCAAAGACATCCACCGAATATAAGGAGCAATGAAATAAATGCTGCAAATAAATACGGATTGACAGAATTTCGTTTGAGTGCCGTCTGACAGCACGATCTATCATATACCCCAAAAAGTTCTATGGGTACATTCGCAGTAGGAGAAAACATAGAGATGATATTGCGCGTCTAAAATGCAGTCTTAGAAAGTTATTAGTTGAATGGCCACAGTAAACAAAATTACAGTCTCCGTTTTTTAAATCGATTTTTTCGGTTGAATCCCCAGAAGACAAACAGGGGTTTGAAATGGGCCAAGATACTGCCTTACTTGCAACCGTTGCCTTTTCCGTCGATGAACTTACACGCATCCTCAGTCAAATTAAGCCAGAAATATCTCCTGGACCCGATGAGATTCCTGGGCTGGTACTTAAGGAACTATCGACGGAGCTGGCAAAAACTCTTTCAATTATCTTTGAGCTGTCAATGAAAACAGGGAGACTGCCCTCACAGTGGAAGCTAGCCAACCTTGTTCCTTTACGTAAGGGAGGTAGCAGGATGACAGCAAACAGCTTCCGGCCTACCAGTTTAACTTGCCTCGCATGCGAAAAGATGGAAGTCCTCATAAAGTGTGCTATACAACAATTTTGTGACGAAAATAACATTTTTAAAGAATTTTCAGCATCGGTTTTGGAGAGGCTGCTCCTGTCTCTCAAATTTGCTAATTCGGCTGGGTCTGAACCAGGGCTTAAAAGAGGGCATCGGGGTTGATGTCATGTTCATTGATTTCCGTAAAGCATTCGACACTGTTCCGAACTACCGCATTCTGCATAAGCTCAGCGCACTCGGTATCAGAGGTGATCTTTTAAACTGGATAAGGGAGTTTCTGGTTGGTCGAAAACAGTGTGTCAGTATCAGAGATAACATGTCAGACTAGGTGCACGTGAATTACGGTGTGCCGAAGGCTCGGTTTTCGGACCCTTTCTCTTTATCCTATACGGTAATGACAGCCCAAAGTAACTCGACTGCGAAAAAATCATGCTTGCGACGACGTTGAGCTCTGGAAAGTCATCAAAGGACCGAACGATCAAAAAGTACTTCAAAATAATTTGCACCGACTGCAAACGTGGTCCAAGAAATGGCTCCTAGAGTTCAACGTACAGAAGTGTGCCGTCCTTCGTCTGCGTCCAACCAACTGCCACTCCAATGAGAGCGTCAGGGCATATCACCTAAAAGGCGTTACTCTTCCCGTTGAATCTTCACAGAAGTATCCCGGGGTTTTGATTTAGAGAAACATCAAACCAGCACTGCAGTGCACGAAGGCCACAAAAATGCCATGGGAGCATTACATACAATCAAAAGGACATTTGTAACCTTTGAAAAACCTGTTTGGGAGACTTTACGGCACCTTTGTTCGGCCTCATCTATAGTATGGCATACAAGCGTGGTGGCCATGGCTGGCAAAGGATAAAACATGCCTCGAATAAGTACAACGCCGTGCAAAAAAGCTGGTTAATGGTTTCAAAGATCGATCGTTCACAGAAAGACTTTGCTGCCGTAAGCTATTTAGTCCGTGTTACAGGCAGAAAGATAATACATGGCCTTGACGATGGATTTAAATTTGAGATGTTTCAGTGGCACCTTTCTCCCACTTTTCGTGGGCACTCGATGAAGCTGTTCACGAAAATGTCCAGACTGAACCTCCACTTTGATTTTTTTACGCAAAGGGTAGTAGAGAGCTGGATTGATCTTCCCCAATCAGAAGTGGAGGCGACATCCCTTCAGCTGTTCAAGAGAGGCTTGGGTGATTATATGAGTCCCCTGCTTTTCCTCGACAATCAGAACCTTAGCTAAGTGCCCCATTAATTACAAAACTACTATGCTACTCACGTCTTGCGAGTAATCTATTTATAGGGATCATTCTGATATACATTTCCCGCAGTATCCAACACAATAGGGTTTTCATAGGCATTGCCAAATATCCTTATCAAAAATAAACTGAACAAAGATCTGGGCATGTATACAACTGCGAAATTTATGCCATCAGAACGCTGTACGAAAGACGTCCGGAAGGCAAATAGTACGTTGCACTGGATCAGACGTGCGTATAGAACGTTCCCCGTGATCTCTGCAGAAATCTCTCGTGTATTCATGAGACCATAGAGTACGGAATATCAGCTTGGACACCGTGGAGAGAGAAAGATGTTGACCTCCTCGAATGGATAAAACGGAGGGCAATGAAGATGGTCGACAGTCTTAGGGCTATACCTTGAGTTATTTCTCCTGTGTTACGGACACTTAAGGTGTATCCTACACCTGAAATTTCTTCTTATCCGGGCCATGATTCCCTCTGAGACCGGATGATTTTTTTGAGTTTGCCTGCACAACCCACCTGCGTGGTCACCCTAACAAGGTCAGAAGCGAGGGCGAGTTATTGGATCTCAGAAAGGTTTTCCTCAGTCGATTTGTGGTACGAACATGGAACTCGCTATCATGCAGGACGGTTACCACCTGTAAGGAACCAGGCCGAACGGTTGTTGTTCTAATTGAGTTTTTCCTTTTGGTGTCTTTTTCCGGGTCTGGGTTTCTGATCATCTCGTTTCATGTGTTGTACCGTTGTAACGATAAGTCTCGTTACGCAAACCATTTCATTTTTATATCTTTTTCTTACATTCTATATACCGTTTTATACCAATTTTATATTTCTGTATCATCTCAATAAACTCTTGCTCTATCTCTGGCTATTCGACATTCATAATATCGTGTGATCAGAAGTTTCCCGATTCAGTCCAAATTGACTTATCAAGACTTTTAGACGAAACGCCGACCGCGTCATCTGCCAATCAGACACAGCCTTATACCCCTCCGGAAGACGTGAGCATGCTCTACCACCTCTGTTCGCTCGGACGCTACATTGGTATCAGTCGGTGCACACACGGTTCCTAACCCTGCCACGCCCTTCCATCGACTTCCATTTACGATACCCACTTTGCTTATGCTTATCCTGCAACCCTCACTCCTTATTAGCCCCTGTAGTGTTTGAACCAGCTCACAACGTTTGAGAGTGGCTGATTGATTTATACATTTTCTTCTCACAGTACCCGTTCAATAGCATATTTGCTTTCTGCTACGTTTTCTTGCCCCAGCAGCACGATGGCGTTAAATAAACGCAGGAGTTACCCCTACCACTCCGTTCACCACCATTCGTCAAATTGTACTTAAATTCTTTGACACACCAATTTCCACAGGGCATACAATTGAATGCTTCGCTACCCTTCGGCCAACCTCACAACAATAGCTAGCTGCGTTAGCAGGCGACCTATCACGTCTCACATTAAACGCCTTCCCCAGCATCCCACCCTCCGAACCCGACCGAATCGTCCTCTACCGATTTATAACTGGCCCACATGAGCCATAACTCACCGATGCCCGTCTCATCAATACCTTTTCACAGCACCACAAAAGCTATCCAAATTTTTCAACTCTACGCGACGTACCGCAGAGTTCCTCAGCCTCCTGCGACTCCCGTGACGGTCGCAACCCGCCCCGCCTTACCACTCTTAACCCTCAAAACAACCCAGGCTGTCAATACTGTGCGGCGTTTGGCCCCTAAGCACGCCATTGTGGGCACAACCCCACCCCTCTGTAAGTTCTCCTCCGTTAACTGTACTCATTTTACCAAACCTAGTCCTGTTTCCACGTTTACTATCTTAGACTGCCTCGACCGCCACGCAGTGCGCGCGCTCGTAGATACTGGCGCTAACATATCTCTCACTGCCCCACAAAAACCTCCCTAGTATCTATTTTGTCGCATACAACCCTTACCCACACCCCAACACCTCCAAGCGGCTAATGGCCATTCGATCCCCATCTCGGGTAGTATTTCATTACACTTTGTCGTCGATGATTTCAGCGTTTCCCAAGACTTCATAGTTACACCAGATAGCCCGTGGCACCTCTTCCTCGGTTTAGCCCTTCTTACCGATCATAACTGCATTCTCCACAGCCGCGAAAGATGGTTAGCGTTCGCCCCTAATGCTATTCCTTCCACTTCCCCACCCGCCTCAAACGAACTTGACGTAGTATATAAAGCTGTCCTCTCTGCTTTAGCCTTTGAGCCCACTCATTTAGTATAAATCCTTCCACCCCTTGTAACCATCGGAAAATTAGCGTATAACCAGCTGAAAAGCCCATTCCTCTCCTTCCCCGAACCCTTCACCTGGTCTACGGGCACAATCGGGCGAACTCACCTTGTGCAACATACCTCGACACCGGTGAGTCCAGGCCCAGTTGGCGACCCCCGCGCCGGATCCCAGTCAGTTACCGTAAAGAGGTTGTAGACTGCTTGATGAGCTACTTCAGGCTAAAATAATTCAACCGTCCTCATCACCTTGAGCGTCTACCATAGCCTTAATACTGAAGAAGGATGGACCTTTGCGCTTATGCATCGGCTATCGATGCCTTATCGCGGTGACAGGTCATGACTCATTCCCTCTTCAACGGCTCGATGCTACCCTCGAAGCGCTGGGCAGAGTGGCCTGGTTTTCCACTCTGAATATCAAGTCCGGTTATTGGCAGGTCGAGCAACACCCTAATGGCCATCATAAAACCCTCTTTACCGTTCCCAAAGTTTTCTGAATTAAAAACACTTCCACTTGGGCTTTGTAACGCGACCGCAACCTCCCAGCGCCTCATCTATCGCATACTACGGTATTTCATCCCATATAAATATCTCGTCTAACTAGCCGATACCATAGTCTTTGGTCGTTCGATCAACGAACATAACAGGTGTTAGAGGCCCTCCTCGACTTGAGGCTTACACTCAACCTCGAAAAATGCATGTTATTGCAAGCTAAGGGGCAGTTTTGGGCCATCTGATTGCTCCTGGGCGTATTTTCCCCTTACCTGATCGGATCGAACACGTTCATACATGGCCAACCCCGTCAAACCACACGGAGCTAAGGAGCTTCCTGGGCCTCGGGTTCTACTACAGGCGCTTCATTCGCAACTTCGCCCACATCGCCAGCCCATTTCACAAACTTACGGAAAAGGGGAGAGTTTACTTGGTCGGCACTGAAGTGCAACATCGATTCGTGAGATAATGTCATCCTTACTCTGGCCATTCGGCAGCAACCTCACCTCAAGGTATTTGAAAGTGTCTACCCCTCCAAATTGACTGCGCGCAACCTTGAGGGGTGCTTTCTCCTGAGCAGGGATGCAGCTTGAAAACACTTTCGTCTTCCCCGCGTTTATGCACAAGCCGACAAATTTAGCGTCTTACTTCACCCGCGACACCATAGGTTGCATATCACCAAAGTTTGAAGCTAGTAAGGCGTATCATCTGCGTAGTCGAGATCAGCCAGTCGGCGTCCGGGTGCAAGCTTGACACCGTCCTCTTCATGCAGGGCCTTCCCAAGAATCCAATCGATAGCGTAGATGAACAGGATGGGCGACCAAATGCAACCTTGTCAAAAGCCAGACCGGATATCAAATTCTTGTGAAAGATTATTATGGACCAAAACTCGCGCAGTGGTTGAGCTAAAATAGGCCTTGATCATGGCGATGATTTTCGATGGTAGACCATCTAGTTCCATTATCCGCCATAAGGATTCACGATGGACGGAATCGAAGCCGGTGGCGAAGTCGGCAAAACAGACGGCTGTCGGTTACGGGTAACTATGGCGCGATTCAAGGATGCGCCTTAGTGTTAATAATTGGTCCGTACCTCCACGCCCAGCAGCGAATCCGGTTTGGTTTGGCCTCGTCCTAGAGTCGCGCACAGCCTGGAATCGCCTGAAAAGGACAATAGCGAAGATTTTAGCAGCAACATCGAGAAGACTTACACCACGGTAGTTTTCGCATCTCATTTTGTCTGCCTTCTTGTGGACAGGCACAAGGATGCCTGAGCCCCAGTCGTCAGGAACAACCTCGTATCACAACGCTTGTACAATCACTTCCTGGAGCCAGGGTGCCAGTGTGTCGACACAAGATTTGAAGCTTTTAGTGTAAACCGTCCTCTTCAGGTGCCTTGTTGTTTCGCTACCTTGTTATGGCATCAGTGACTACTCCTTCAGAAGGTAGGTCGCATGACACTGCATAGGCAGGAAAGGGAGGAGACTCTGTTGCACGTGGTAAGGGGATTCTGGGCTCGGTATCGAAATTGAGATTGTTCTCGAAGTGTTAACGCCAGCGCTCGAACTTGGCCGGGTTTTCAGCAATAAAGCTGCCAAGCACGTCACGAACAGAGTCACTCAGTGTAGAAAGCCTACCACTAACTTGGCGGATAATTTGGTAGAGTTTTCGAGTGTCACCTACGTTTGAGGCCTGCTCCATCAAGGTCGCTATTTCAGTCCAATATTTCTTCCGGTCTTCCCTAGCCGCTTTTGCCGTCATCTTTCGGAGTTGGTGGAAGCAAGCCTCGTTTCGTGACCTGGCTCGAGCCGTCTGGGCAGACAACTGCAGGGTTCTTCCGCCGATCCAATCACTGCGGCGTCGCTGAGTCAACCCAAGGATTTTCTCAGCTGCCCCATCGACTTATGCCTTCAGTGATGACCACTCACTACTACCTTCTCCGTCTGCTCGGGTAGTAAAACAAGACCGAATTTCTCTGTCCAGGGCATCGGCAGTGCAGGGTTGCCGGATATTGGCGACATCGAGGCGCCTAGCAGGTGGCATTTTGGATGCGGATGATAGGTGCACAGACGAGAACATCTTCAGACTCATAAGCATTACCAGTCTTGGCACCACACATCAAGCTGCTATAATGAACCCAGCTGCGGAACCATGGACTAGGATGTAATCAATCTGACTGGTCGTATGACCGCCGTTTGAATACCAGGTCAGCAGGTGTTTGTAGCGGTGCTGGAAGTCCGAAAAACAGTCGGTTCGGATCAGCATAGTGTGGTAGTCTCTCACCATTTTCACATCGAGAATCAAGCCCAAAACGGCCAGTAAGATGACTGTTAGTGGAGTCACCATGCTCAGTCTGATCATTCAGGTCCCAAGCAGAAATTAACAGATCGTGGTGCGGAGTCTTTTAACTAATGCTTGCAATTAAGAGTAAAACGTCTCTTTGTCGCGCTGTTCGGCAGCGGAAGTTGGTGCGTACACGGAGACGATAGAGATGTTTTCGAAGTGACCTTTCAGTCGGACATCCGTTCGTTGACTGGTTCCCAAGCAAGCAGTGCACGGTTCGCTTGTTGCGAGGGGCAATCGCCACACCATGTCTACCAGAAAATTCGCGAGTGCCACTGTGATACAGGGTGAAGTGTGAGTTGGCTCCCGGGATCTTTAGTTCCAGAGAACCTGAGTCAGGTATTCGGACTTCTGACAGGCAGCACACATCTACGTTGTACTGATAAAGGCTGCGCGCAGTCAGACTTTGGGTACTAGGGCTCAGGAACGTTTGCACATTCCAGCACCCAATACCAAGGGTCCGGCTCTGATTGAGTAGTCCAGCTTGCATATTATTCGCCCGCACCACTGGACTAGGGTTGCGGAGCGCGTTGGTTCCCGCGAACGCCGTAGCATGGATTGTAGTACTATATTCGGACATATTTTCATGAGGTGTCTTGGGGATTCTGAGTACAAGCGGGTCCCCAACAGCCGCTCTGATTGTTTTTTTGAGGTTTCCTCCTCTAGCACTTTGGCTTAAGAGCCTACCCACAAGGCATCGGCGCGATCGAATTTATTTAATGACGGTTCACACTCGCCATGTCACAGTGCCGTCATCGGGCTTTGCCCGTGCCCGTTGCGCCCTGGTAGCATTGTAGTTGCTGTTTCGCGACTGCTTATTCACTAGACCCCAGGGTCTGCTTATTTCGAAGCCAACCTTTACTGAAGACCGTTCCACTATCCACCACCTGTGGACGCGCCGGGTAGCCAGTAGCTAGGCTAATGGAAAAACCTATCTTTCCGAGGGAATGGTGAGATCATCTCACCAGAAAGTCGGATGGTGGCGCCGAACACGAGTTCAGTGGCGGAAATGTCAAGGTCTGACCTGAGAGCGGAGCGGATGCCCAACAGGACCAAGGAAAGATGGTCCGTCCAGATCTCGGAATCGTCCGCAGCACGTAGGGAGGCTTTCAGATAGCGATGAAACCAATCGACCATCCCGTTGGCGGCCGGGTGATAAGCCGTCGTGCGAATGTGAGTACAGCCTAAGAAGGAGAGGAGAGACTGAAAACGGTTAGATTCAAACTGGGCACCGCAGTCAGTCGTAATAGAGGACGGGGCACCAAAAACGGCAACCCAGCGACTGAGGAAAACTTTGACTTCCGTTGAAGCAGCAATATCAGGCAGAAGACGAATGTCGTTGGAGTCAATCTGTTGACCTAAGAACCCAAGGGAAGTGGCTCCTAGAACACATTTGACAGGATGCAAGGTAACACCGAACTTCTGGAATCGGTCGAAAAGTAGAGTAAGGTGTTGAAGATGTTCATCAGCATCCCGACTGGCGAGTTCGAGGGGTTGGCAACACGAAGGTTTCACAAATCAGAAGTCAAGGAAGACGGATTCGGTAAGACAAGCTTTTATTGAGGCAAAGAACTCCCAAGGGGCTCTGAACACAGCTCTGCAGCTAGCGGTCTCCTCATGCCAGTTGTTACCGCAGGTTGATTGGTTTCGAGCACTCGCGAGGCTGGTGCCAAGACTCGGGTAGTCAAAGCAGGAGCGTAAGACAGACGCTGTGAGTCAGCGTTTTCACCGGCCATCACGTGAGCCGAGCGGCGAACTAAGCGGCGAACGCGGGAACGGACTGTCACATTCACCACTGCCAATTGCTATCACCGTTGGCGAATTGCTAACCCCACCAAGCTGCGTTCGACTGTCTGAGGGCACGTCGGAGGTCAACCGTCTCATAATCTCGAGAGGACTGGTCAAATGGACAAGGGGTGTAGTGGAGCGCATTGCCCACGAACGCAGAGCTTCGCGTACGCTCGGCTCCTCTTCACTTGGGACGGTTCCCGCAGATACCTCGGGCCCCGTGTTAGGGAGAACTTCCAACAAACTGGCCTCATCTTTAGACAAGCAATTTCGGTGTCGCTCGGGGAACTGAAAGAAGAGGAAAAACCCCACGACGATTACGAATACATTTTTTAGATTTTCTGTAGTTTGCCGAAATGTTTCTTGTACCACACGATGTTCTTTTCGATATTGCCCTTCAAATGCTATGAAAAAAACAAAAAAGGGTAATAATAAATAGTAAACAGGAATAGTAATGCCAGCAGGTATCTCGCATGCGCACAACTGACTGTCAGAACAGGAAATGGCGTGGGAGAGAGCGCGCGCTAAAACAACCTCTGAGGGTCCCACCTACAGCCAATAAGAAAGCACGTCTTCATTTGAGTCCATTGTGACATAAACCTAGAAGCAAACGTATATTGAGGCAATAGCGGGGCAATGTCGATTTTTTGCTTAAGGTATATCGAGTCTACGGCGATTTTGTCCGGCGGATGTATATCGAGGCGATATCGAATTTTCGAGATACTCAAAAGTGGCGACAGCTGGCAGTACATTATTACGGGCCTCTACCCTTAATACATTCCTAGTAGCGGTTTTCCCTCCCCATTTACGTTTAAACTCTCTTATCATCACTTAATTAGAATGACCAAATTATAATTATCGGACCGAGCGACTGTCAGACTCTCAAGCGGCCCCCTTCCACATGCAGCAAACGTTTAAGGCGAAAGTTTGTTTAATTTAATATTAAACAAACTTTCGTATATTGTATATTGTAAAAAAATACGAAAAAAATATATTAATAAATGCTGAGGGAATTGCTTCACAGCTCACAGGAGGTGTTGAGGATATCCATCGGCAATGCAGAATAATCCACGGGGTCCTGGGTCGACGGTCCGCATATGCTGTCTACAGTTAACAAATTATTGTTAATTAGTCTTAGAGTTATACTTACCGCTGGTTTGCGTTCTACAGTTTTGTTTCTGTACACGCTTTGTCAGTGTATCAAGCGACGGTTTCAGTCATTTTGTAACAGCTGACTCCAGGTCAGAAAAGGTCACTTTTCCGTTGACATTCCATACCGCAAACACCTCTGTTATATAGACCATAGATATACATAATCCGGGATATCCATTATCACCTGCGATTGCTGGCGCATTGAGTCCGAAGGTGTTTGACCAGGCCGATTAGAGCGCGGAAGGAGCGTTGTCAGTGTGGGCATGTTGTGAGAGCTTGGGCATTGGCGGTGGTGGACAGGGGCGCTTGTGACCTGTGTGCCACCCTTTTAACCTTGGAGGTGGCTATGTGGTTAACTTCATAGATTGCTGCTCCTGTCTTCACTGTCCTCCTCCAGACCGGTCTGTTCTGGGCGAGGTCCTCCCAGTTTGCTTGGTTGATCCGCAGTTGCTTCAGGGGAGTTTTCAGTGTCCTTATAGCGTCTTTTTTGTCTTCCCCGTCTCCAAGCACCCAAAGCGAAATCTCGGTAGAAGTGTTTTTTGGATAGTCGCTCGTCGTCAATTCTCACCAGGTGGCCAATCCATTGCAGTTGCATTTGCCTCAACAGGGCCTGGATGCTGAGGATTCCTCTCCGCTCCAGAACTTCGTGTGCGGGATCCTGTTTTGCTATCTCAGATTCACTATTTTGCGGACATAGCTAAGATCGAAGTGATTCAGTTTCCTTGTTGGATTGGAGTAGACGGTCCAGGTCTCCGCTCCGTACAGGAGTGTCGTTAAGACGACGACATTGTACATCTTCAGTTTGATGTTCGATTGAAGTAGTTTGCCAGTCCACACGGAGGCTTGGAGCCGGCCGAAGGCCTGGCTGGCTTTGGAGATCTGCTGAGTAACTCGTCGTCGATTCACAAGTTGCGTGACAGCGTGCTTCCCAGATAGCAAGGTTGGCAACAGTTTTGATTTGGGTGACATTGTTTCGCGAGGCCTTACATTCCCCCTCTGGATAGCGGTTGGCGCATGACCAACGTTTCGTCCGTAGTGACTTTGAGGCCAAAATTGGCGCATTCGGCAGCGAAGAGATCCCTGCTCCCTTGCATGCACTCTTTCGTCATGGTTTTGAGGGCGCAGTCGTTCGCGAAGAGCAGGTTATGGACTATAGACATACGGGTTGGGGCCTGCATATTGAGAAGGTGCCCTTCAGTGTACTCGCACCAGCGGAATTCATCGCAACATCAGCACGTCAAACACATTCGTCAATTCTCTTATCTCTGGCACTCACAACTTCCCCTTCAGCAGCGTTACTACTGAAACTGACTTGGCAGCTCTCAACTTTTCCTAACCACATTGTCATTGCACATGCATATCGCACACCGGCCTGAGCGGTCACTTGCGAAACCGTCGCAGAGACTGGTGAGCCAGTTTCAGGAGCACCAACATACACCTACCACACCCGCCTCAACTGCCAACGCACATTCAGTCACCACATGCGTATCCATGAAAACCTGTGGTAAAACATCGCCGCTCAAACTAAATCACCACATCTCACCTCACAAGCATAGACACCACAAACGAACACATCAAGCTTCAAACACCACAAGTGCAAGTGAGAATCATGCTCTTTGGCTCCTTCTCTATTTAACTTCCATAAAACATACGCATCAGATAAAAGCCACCCATCCCCTTTGCGTTCGCCCGTTTCATCAACTGCCTTACAGTAAAATCTGGGAATGGTACGCTGTAGACCACCGCCGGTTGTTCTGTTACTCGTAGCGGGCATTTGAGCTTCATGATATGCCGCCTGGTTGCTGTTAATAGTGTATGACCCAAGCCAATCCTCAGATTTAGAGATTCTTGCAGTCGTCTCTGAAGCACTTCACACAGGAGATCAAAAGTCCGAATTTCGGTTTTTCCTTCCTCAACCGCCAAGGGTGGGGTTTCCTGGCACGCTTGCGTATGGAGGACTTTGGATAACAGTTGGCTAAATTAGGACACGTAAGTATATCATTTCCTTCTTCCTTCCATTGTCGTAGTCAAGATTGTGTTTCAAAGTAGGTTGTAGAAAAGGGCAAATGCTTCGGCACAAGACTGCACGAACACTAGCTTGCAATGAGCCGCAAGGAGAAGCTACCTCTGAGCAATGGCCACACATAAAACCAGAATCAGAATTTCGGTTGAGACAGCGAGGATGATCGGCCGAACCGATGGTAAGATAAACAAACTGATGCCGGAAAATTGGTCCTTAACCGGCACACTTAACCGAGCCGTAGGCCTACATCCTACCTACGAGGCGCTCCATACAAGGATCGAGCCAGTTCATATAGGGTTAATAGGACGGGCGATAAAAGTCACACGAGGCCGAGAGCTGACACCCGCGGAAAAAAAAGAGGAAAAGTCGACCATAAATCACGTGACCGGCGTGGCATACTGTCCCACCAACGCGCCTGCGAGGCCAAAAACACTATGCACGAGCAGCCAACGATTGATCAGTCCTCCGTCTGACAAGGGGAGGTCCACAAACACGCTGAATAGGCGCCAACCACGACAGCCATGAAGGGGAAACAAGTCACGTGAAGCTGCCAATGGTCAACACCCACCAACGTCCACGCCAAAGTACGTCCGTTGAGCATGGTTATAATACGAGACACACGGTAGGGCTGAACAAATTAAGGGCGACAGGAACAGTCTCGCACTACTTTGATGATAGCAACAGTATTCTATAAACCGAAATTCAACTTCACCTCTTCCTACTGAGGCCGACGGCTTTAGCTGCCGCGGCACTGGCTATCTCTATATGATAGAACAGCAACGGCCAGAATTGGCTGTGCCAAATTATCACCAAAGTACCCTCCCTACTTCATCCTTCAACTTTCTCGTGGCTTATCTGAGTGGGTGTGACACAGAGGCCACATTAAGGAATCATTGAGCCTAAACGCTCCGTTCTGAGGACCGCATAACCCATTAGATTGACGGCCGTCCAAGCAACGACCTTTAGCGCATCGTGATAGACTCAAACACATCAGCTTTATTACGGTGAGGGATACGCTGAAGTGCCATGGAGAGGATTCCCCAGAGTCAACCTCACTCTTTCCTCTTCCATACATCAGTCAACAGTCTCCATCTGGCGCTGGAATTGGGCAGTGGCTGGAAGACTATGCCTAGGCTTGCTACCACTCGCTAAGTATGTGGCAGTAGTTATGATTTCGAGCGGACTGTGTGGTCCGTGCCATGATTCCAGCTGGCCACCGTTTTGGCCCAGAGCAAAACCCGTTGTGAGAACCAATACCTCGATCCACCAGGTCGACGTCGGACAAAATATTCTAACATGGAAATCCAAGAAAGATGTCGTAGGCTGATATAACACTATTTCGGGATGGGGCTGCATCGATATAGTCGAGATCCGCGCACAGAGATTATTCTGGCCTTCAACACTGCCATTAAAGTAATTACGACTGGGCGTAAGATCTAACAGGTTTCCCGTTTCTAAGAAAATGCATTAAACAGCTGGATACGTAGGAGGTAATCTGCCCCTGTTTAAGCGATTACAGCTCCTTCTCAACTGTGTCCCGGAATTCACCTTTGCACTTGTACCGGCAATTTACTCTATGTTAATTCACATATACCAAGGGCGTCAAACTTCCGTTGTCAGTGATTAACTGAGTAAGCGATAGGCTCACACAGGCGTCCAAGTAGGCAAATTTCAACAGTCCAAAACAGAGCATCTAACAAATAGGACAAACTAAAGTATTTACCTGTATGCGCTGCCCAGGAAAATCAACTAAGTTATTGGCTTAGTGGTCCCTAATCCCTTACGTCTGTCTCCAAAACTGGCTAAGTTCACGGTATACTGAAATTCCAACTGACACACAGACTGCCTGTCTGGCGCAAAGGCCGCCTTGGAACAATCACTAACACAGGCGGCTGCGGCCACGCATGCAATATTGGCTCAGCCAATGGCAGGCATCGCTACTTGCGCCGGGCGGCAGGTAGAAAAAATTCATATTTTTTACGGTGATACAATGATCTGGGTTATTTGCCTTTATACAATGCGTAATAAAAAGGAAAGGAAGGCGGAAAAAGTTACGGAAAAACTTTACTGATACGGTGACTTGGTACAATAATAATTTCCCAAAAACGCAACCGAGTGGAATAGTGGGCAATACAACGCAGGGTAAAGGATGAGAAATACGTAGATACCGAAGATAAGCGATGGGCTTTGTCCTAATTAGGATAGTAAGCCAAGATACTCAGCACGCGGATACAGCTTCAACAACTCCGGCCATTGTACGATTACCCTTGCTATATGACCGTAGTAGAGGATTTCCCCGATAAGGAAAGTGTCTGTGTACGACAGATGCTCTCTACGAACACCAGTGCTGTGCGCTGTCGCATCAACAACTAAAAACGATCAGAGAGTGGGTGCAAAAAACGAAGGGCCTACCTGAACAAAACCCGCTACAAAGCAGATGGGAATGCATGTACCGGGGCCATTGCAAATTACCTGCCGATTGAAGGAGAGAAAGCAAAACGACAGTCGGCAAAATTCTTCAAGAGAACTGCAAAATTCATGATGATTTGCATCCAAAAGCACGAAACAGAAGGCACACAAACGGTGGTGTTAATGACAACAGATTAGGCAAATGAATCCAAAGGGGAAGGCAAATGATACTCAAAGGCCACAGAGCAACGTAGCTGGAAAGGTCTCGAACCGCCAAGTATCAGGTTCATTAATATTCTACTTTTATAGATAGGTCCTCCTCACACAATGGCTACGCTACAAATGCCCAGGACTAATACGAGGGTCATATTAGGACATTGTGCATAGTAACCGAGCTGTGAGGAGTCCGAGCACCACATAGCAAGCGTCACATATGAGAAGTGTGATGGTACGCCTAGGCCAAGACTTAACGCCGCACCAGTCGTGGTTTGGAAGGCTTCGAATTTATAGGGTACGTCAGTCCACTCAGAACGAACAGTCACGCCCAATGGCTCCCTCTTACTGTGGCCTTCACGGCCATTCCAGCTAGACGAGACCCGAGTCCCCTTTTTTATGAAAGACTGGTACATTGCGCAGGGATCAGGTCGTATGTGGCACGTGTAGAAGGACTGGTTAGCTTCGTCAGCCACTGTACCCAAGTCCGTGTCCAGTCATCCTGACTCGGTTTTGCCACCAACCCATGTGAGAGGGAAGAGTGCGGCAGATTCCGCGCAGGTCACCGTTCCGCGTTCATCATGCTGTGGGGCACATGGTGGACATCGTCGTCTGCAATGGCCAAACTGTCGTGTAATGCTCTCAGCATCCGGCCTGCACAGTAACTTAGGGTAATATTGGAGGTAGAAACCGACTGTACTTTTAGAAGAGATAACATAACGATTAGAGAGATATGATAAATTAGCAACTAGCCCATTAAAATTATTTATACAAAATATTACAGCCGTTGGTACATCATGAAGATTAAAATGTATAGCGGTCCCTCGAAGTGGGGAGACAAGTTAAATTATATACAAAACTTTGAATATCAGACGGTTCCCCAGGTCTAGGACTGCTTATCCACTAAACAGCCACGAGCGAATGTTGTGACGAAGGTATGGCCTTTGTGCTTCTGCAACCGAGAGTCATAAGAGGAAATAATTTTCTTAACTCATGTGGGACTGCAAAACAAAAACCCAGTGTCGAACAGTCACATAGGCAGGAAGGAAGTAGGGGAACCGCCGAAAAAGAGATTACTACTGTATGTATAGTCTCCGTTAGCGCATGCTTTCGAACGAGAATTGTAACATATAAATAGCCACAAAATATCCAAATGGTGATACATTTGGGCCGAGTGTAGCCTTCCGATAATTCGTCCGACAAACTCGGTTAGGGTCAATATTGCGCTGTATTTCGATTACAGGGAGCGAAAGCTGCGCAGAATCAACCTCATGCTTTCCTGCTACAAACCACGTTTCAGGGAGAGAGTTGGGCCAGGAAGGCCGGGAACGGGTGTGGACAAAGCGACTGAACAAACTTCCCTCTCTCTATCTCCTGTGCCACAAGTGCTACGGTTCACTCGGCCAGATTCCATATTTATGAAAGCTCTCATACAGCCGCATCAAGGAGCCTATGAAACCTGGCTTAGTTTCGAGAACTGAATTACCAAGTCAGTTGGAAATTAGTTCAGTTAAGTTTTACTAAGGGAAAGGTAGACGAAGTCTTTGAGCTCCCTATTGATTACAATAATATGGGAAATGAAAAACGCCGATACATAATGAACATTGTGCAGAGTGTTGGCTCCACGTGATAGTTCAGATGAACACTAGGTATGGTAGGAAAGGGTGCGCAGGGTTGGCTTCAAATCCCCGTCCTCTGCCGCCGTGACTTGAGCCAAAAAAAACTTGCACGGAGACTAAGCGCAGATAACTGTAGAACAGTAAGCACTTGTAGAGCAAGTCGACTTCGATACAAAGGGCATTGGATTTAGCGGATTTAGGGCCGGCACCTCACAAAGAACATGAGAACATTAGTCTATATGCAAACCCTACTTTGGGATAATTTTGTTAATTTTCACAAAATATGTACGGTTACACTTGAGTGCACCTCCAAGGAAAAGGCGAATGACGGAATAAATCAGTATGAATGGCTACAGTTTTAATTTCAGGCAAGAATAGCAACAAGTATCGAAGACTAATGATGGCAGTAAACAATATAGGCGTACCAGTTGAGGGCAGTGCTTTAGAACCACTCGTATGGAAGCCAGAAGGGCAATCAGAGTTGTAAAGACGCTGGTCACGTATGACTGACCCACTTCTCTCGCGCGAGGCAAGGTTTCAACGAAAAACTAAAAACATAAGCTTTTGAACGACCGGAAACGTACGTCTGCTGGCTGTCTGGCAGACTTCGTCCGCTCCGCCTCAACACAGCGTGCCTTCTTCTCACTTATCTGGTCCGTTTTTGCTATGACATAGACACGAGGAGAATAGGCGGCAGACAGCCCTCCAGCAAAGGACAGTAGTTCGGCAGTGTGGCCACCTACGAATCGATACATGTATATTTAAAAATTCTGCTTACCTGATCCAAGAACAAGGAGAGTACAGCACTTTAACTCATTTTCCTTATTCCGCACGTACACTATCACCCACAACAAAGCGGCGAGAATGAAGAATAACCCGGAAAACAGAACTAGAAAAAACTGTAAAAAGTGCAACCTTAGATGAAACATAAAAGACAAGCTAAATGTACTGCTTGAAATAAATACCCGATTAATAAGTCAATAAACTAATCCACAGTAGAATGCAGAGCATCATCAGTTCGACCATCGTAAGCCGACGATGTACACCCTGTGCTCCACAGAAGAGTGGTGCAGGGACGATGACTTGTGCGCAAATTAGTTTTAGGTGATAGTAGACTTTCACGGCATCTACCGCACTCTCTCTTCCCTTACCCGCCTGTGCTCGGTGTTAGTACCTAATCAATAAGACAAGAGGCGGGGTCGGGCGCATGTGAATTATATACCACCATAGTCTAACTGGCAATATTGGGTGGTGCGGCATGATCCGGCACCTACGCGCGACCATGTTTGGCACGCGCAACAACCCATGTTTAGCATTTATTATGAGAGTTCATCCCAAATACGAATAACATCTGTCACACCCTGATTTAGTCCCCCGTGTTGGTCGAGCGCAGCTACCACGCGGACCGTTTAGGGGGCACGATATAGAGAATGATCATTGAAACCCAACAGAGGACGCCCCAAGAGTACGTAAGAAAATAGGAAGTATTTTAGCTAGGTGTATAGTCAATTTCTTGAGTATCCAGAAAATGCGGGAGGATAGACTTCGAAAAAACAACATTGAGGGTTGTGTGGTAAGGAATCCTTCGTTTATGAAAAATGCATTTGTTTTTGCTATAACGGCCTCGCGAGATTGATTTCCATTTAAAGAAAGAGTTGAGGAATAGGGATCGCAACTTTTACCAAGCCCCTTAACCTCCATAACTATAAATGTTCGTCGCAGCGGGTAGGATGATAACCACACAGTCTACCTGCTTACTGGGGTGGTAGGATGCTCCTGGCACGGTTGTAAGCGTGCAACCATTGGCGCAATATGGTGCAGATATCACCAACCTGTTCAATCTGCGTTTGAAATGTCGTCAGTTACGCAGTACCATGTTACCAGGCACCGAAAGGTGGTTCCATCTCTGAAAGTGATGCCATTAGCATAAATGATCAGGCCAACACTTGTCTCACGCACGTGGAACCGCTATCACCAAAGGTTGCACTATACGCCCTTTGTGACGCTGAAGCCAAATATAAATTCAGTGGTGTAGATCCCAAACGTGATGGCAGACGGAAAAAACTTGCAACAAAGTGGAGCAGAAATTATTCGTAATATTCTATATGATCCCGTATTTACAGAGCTCTGAACGCCCACACTGAGTGAACTGCATCCTACAGAAGACTCCCTTGTCTGTTCAAAATGGGAAGCCGTTGCGCGAAGAACAAAGTCTAACAATTTTGTACTGACGAAACGCTTGCTTTTCAATGTCCTTCTGACAGCCCTGACGACATTCATAGACGAAATTTTCGTCCAAACATGTTAGATTACATTCATATTAAACACCAACGTTCTAGTAGAGAGTGCAGACTATTTCGTGTTCAAAATAGAGCAAATCGAGAATCGGAGTACATAACCACTTGACCTTTGTAAGACCTGAAAGCGGCCCCACTAAAGCAGTCCAAAACGGCACGAGACCTGGTCGGCAGGTTAATACATCCATCAGCGTGGTTCTTTCGATAGTGAGGCAGAGCGGATTTCCGCTCCACTTTCAGACTTAACTTCTTCGATCCCGTTTCCAAAAGACAACTATGCGGTAAACCGGGAACACAAACGATCGGCTGAGCTATATTTGTTGGCATATTCAGGTGGTCTGAACAAACACAACGCCGAATTTAAGGCAAAACGTTTTGGTTTGTCACCTCGACCGGACCGGACTGGCGTTGAGATGGTAAATGTAAAATGTGTGGGCGATCTCTTGCTTCGTGGTCTAGGATGTGTGGGGTTTTTATGCCGATTGGCTAACATTTACCCGACAGTCTAATGCCGGCCAAATACAATGGATAGTGAACATTTTGGAGGGGGTTATCTGGGACAAAAAGCAAGCAAAGTCAGTCCCATGAACGTCGTTAAAATAATAATAATCTAGGTTGAAATGCCGTCGTAGCAACGAAAATATGCACCCATCTTAAAAAGCAACAATTCTAAATGTTAAACTGTTATTCTTTGAAAAATGGTATGGCAGACAACATGAGCCTTTGATTTTATTATTGGCTTTAACAACAGGCTAATGAGGACAAGCATGCTTAACGTTCCGGTTCCTCACGCTCGATTCAAGTCTGGCAATCCCAAACTTGTGACAATGGGGTTCTGATAGAAGTAGCACACTTGGATAGGGACTTCGCACTTCAGAAAGTAAATACAATCGGTGGTGATGTAATATTCGATAGGAAAGTTCTATTAGCAAATGCAAAGAACAACTAATTGGCTGCCATGCCTAGGCTTAGAAATACCGCAATCGGAAAATGCCTCCGCAAAAAATCAATAATAATATATTTTATCCCTTGTCAATTGTGTTGGTTTTTCCACACAAATAAGGCTCAAAACCTAGAAAATACAGCAGTGGTCTTCACATTAGGAAGTAACCTTGCATCTGAAGGCAAGATTCTTATACATCTATCAATATATGCAGAAATTAATTGAAGTGAGCGAAATATCTCAAAGGCCACATTTTATCCCTAAGAGGTTTCTTCTCAATTACAATAGATAAGCAAACATTAATGATGCATGCGAAGATTATTAGTGAAGTTAACACAGGCGTCTGTAAACATCAGTAGACTGAACCTAAAACAAAATAATGCGTTGACCGGTGAAAATGCACCAGAAGAACACTGTTCTCTAATGCAAAAGAATACATTTATTGAGAACAAAAATAACAAGATCACAAACTTGAAGTACAAACTGCAAAAATATGGAATCGTTGTACCGGTAGGTATCTAGAATGTAAGGAACGAACAAGCGTCAGTTTTTCGAAAAAAATGTCATCCGAAAATTGAAGCTACAGTGTATTGCTTCCCCGCAATTGAATTTCCTGGGCAGGATAACTCTCTCATTCACCTCGAACACAACCCATGGGCCTCCAAATTAGTCCCGATTCGAAATAAGACTGCAGAACACATATTTGCTTGATATATGAGGGCAGAATCATACATTATACCGAAACAGTAGCGGAAACTTCTAACAGCAGGCAGAAAAGGCAGCGAGGGCTTTGCACATTTGCAGGTAGTGGTTAGCGAAAACAAGTTGAAAGGGCCTAACCTCTATCCTTTTGTAAAACCGATACTCTAATACCATTCCTTCAGCAGTTTTTGACAGTTTCTCCCGAAGCATTCGCCCACCGAAACCGGAAAATTTATGGCTTCAAACTGAACTCATAAGTAATCGCATACCTCTGCCCACTGTATTTATATAATTCATTAACTACAGCCGGAAAGGGAGATTCCAGCCAAATTCCTATTGTGCATTAAATAGCAGTGCACAGGGCATACCAATCTTTGAAATCCCTTCAAAATTCAATCTTTGATTGGTTTAGTTATTTTTATGTGCAAATGAATGAAATTTCCGTCAAGTCGCCAAGATGATCCAAGGACATAGGTTTAGTGTTTGCGGGAGCGCTAATGGGGCGAAAATGACGCATTTTTTGAGTGTCTGACTTTTTAAAGTGGCAAAAAGTAGATTCGTTACAGAAAGTTCTAGCACATGTCTCGTTGTCAGACTCTGTAAGCAGAGGTCAGGAGAGCTGATGAGATTGTGTGCCATCGGTGACTATTATACAAAATTCTACGATTAAAGTTAGGTGCTAACTTCAAATGAGTCTCTCGGAACCTACGTACGATAATTTGATTCAAAAATGACTCACATCGGGAATTACACGAATCCGATCAATTTGCAGTTTAAGGGATAAACTACATGGCCTGACAGGATGACGATACCGATAAGGTCAAAGTTCGGTTAATCCGTTAAAAAATAGTGTCAGGTTCAAAAGTTTAAGGAACAAAAAGGGAGGTGCGTGCGACTCGCTTTCAAAAGACGGAGCCTGGTCTCAACCCTGATTGCATGCAAATAGCGATTTTAGAGTCATGCGCAGTTGGGTAGTATTCCGTACTCTTAATGGCTGAGTTGGCAGCCAAAGATGGAAGGAAAGTGAGTCGTTTCAATACCTGCGCGACGATGTTCTTAGCTGCAGATCGCGTATGATTGAGAAGGAAAACGTCACTGGGGAGAAGGCTACCTGTTTTCTCAACCACACCAGAAGATACAACAAAAACTCTTAGTCTTTATAAAATGAAATTTACTCCATTTAAAACTAGGGGGTATCCTTGTGTCTTTTAGCTGGTTGCGCTTGCAATTTGTAAGATCCTCTTTCGTTGTTTGCCAGATTTCTAATTGGCGCCCGCTCAACAGTTCAGTTCAGTGTATTTGAGGAAAATAGGCTTACGCCTTTGAAATCCCTATTTGATACAGAAAGTCGGAAGAATAATAAGCAATGTAAACAAGTTACAGTCAAGTGAATGCAGGCAGATTTACGTGGTTCACGGATATTGTTAAGGTAAAGTAGTCACATAATCTTCCTGGTGCAGCAACATATGTATGTCAAGCCGATGTTTAAATATATCCACAGACTGGGACATTACAATCGCCTCAGGTAGGTCATTCCACGGTTTCAAGACACGGTTGGTGAAAAAATACTTCCTCACATCCAATCTTACTTGGGGCACACTTAGTTTGAATGGATGACCTCGGAGATTATTCGTAGTAGCAAGTTTGAAAAAGTCATCACATAGGAGGGCACAATCCATGCCACGCACGATACGGAAGGTTTGTATCAAGTCTCCGCGCAACTGCCTATAACTCAGAGGATAGAGCTGTAGGTTATTTAGGTGAATCTCATATGGCAGTTCACCTTGACCTCTTACTAATTTTGTGGCTCGTCGCTGTACCCTTTCGAGCATTTTGTAGTCCTGTTGGGTCCACGGTCGCCAGGCTTGGATCGCATATTCAAGATGGGGCCTAACAAACGTACCAAAGACTTTATAAAAGCAGTCTTCATCGAAAACTTTAAATGCCCGCTTGATAGAGTACAGCATTGAATTGGCGGATTTCGCCACCTTGAAGCATTGCGTAGAAGGCTTCAGTTTGTCTGTCATCCAAACGCCGAGATCCTTCTGTGTGTGTGTTTCTCGGAGTGGCATACCGTTCAAAAAAAGGGTCGCATATCAGTGACCTGATTCCGACTTCCCAGACGTAGCAGGGCACATTTGTTTGAGTTGAAGGACAAGAGCCATTTGCGGGACCACTCGTCCAATCGATGAGATTTTCTTGGAAATCGTCTCCATCGGCAGCATTGTTGATAACTTTCCAAATTTTTATATCGGCCGCAAACATAGCAAAGTCACAGTCTAATTCCTGTACACAATCATTAATAAACAAGAGAAATAGGATTGGTCCGAGAACTGAACCTTGCGGAACTCCACTCCCGATGATTGTGCGCTTTGATCGCGATCCGCCTACGCAGACCACTTGGGAACGACCGACGAGAAAATTCTTGATCCACGTAAGAAGTTTGCCTCCAATACCAAACATTCTTAACTTATAAAGGAGACGCTGGTGTGGAACACTATCGAATGCCTTCTGGAACTCAATTTTGGCCACATGCACAGTGTATTTTGCATCGAGTGCTTTTGTCCAGCTTTGCATAGTATAAAGTAAGTTCGTAACACACGATCTTCCCCTACGAAAGCCGTATTGTGCAGTTGATAAGAGGTTATGGGTTTCTAAATAAATCATCAATTCCTTTTTGACAAGCTTTTCCATAACCTTGCAACAGATTGAGGTCAGGCTGACAAGCCTGTAGTTTGTAGCAAATTCACGACTACCGCTTTTGTGAAGCGGTGTAATGTGGGCTGTTTTTCTAGTCGGTGGAAGCATTCCCGTGTCAAACGATTTCTGGCACAGAAAGGATAGCGGTTTTGGCCAGCTCTCGAGCAAGTTCGAGGAGTAACTTTGCTGGAATCTCGTCGGGGCCAGGGGGATTTGCATGCGTTCAGACTTTTTAATTCTTCAAAGACCGCCTCTTCTCGAAAGAGCATATCCTGAATAATTGGTGCTCCCATAGTCTCGCAACTGGATGGAATAAAAACTGCTTCTCGGGTGAAAACTGACTGAAAGTACTGTGAAAAGTGTTCAGCTTTGTTTTTGAATTTCTGTAATCTCGAAACCATCATCATTTCTCATTACATGAATTGGGTTCCTGTTTCGTGTGCTTTTTTTCTTACATAGCTGTAGAGCAATTTGGGATTGTGAACTGCTCGCTGGAGCAAATCCCTCTCGTAATCCCGTCGGCTGTTGAAGATTAAGCTTTTAACCTTTTTTCCTGTGCGTTTTGTATGTTTTGCAAGGCTAAATTTTTCATTGGATCGGCAAAATTTCTTCCAAAGCCTTCCTTTCCTGTTAATCTCTCGTTTCCAGTTCCTTGTTAACCACTGTGGTCTGTTAGATATCCTAAGTTTTGATGGCGGACAGTGGCATTTTATTAGGTTCAACAACCACTCCTTTAGTAAATTCCAGTCCTCAGAGACATTGCCGGAGAAGAAAAGATCCCAGTCCATTCGTGATGCCTCAGCTCTCATCTTGCAAAAGCCTCCCCGCCATAGATTGGGCCTGGTTTCATTCATTGCAGGCGGCACCGAATATAAACCATACTCCCATGAAAGTACTGCATGATCACTTCGACCAAGTGGAGGTAGGTAGTGAGCCTCGTTTATACTGTCAGGATCTTGTGTGAACACGAGATCTAAACAACTAGCCTGTTGTCCTTCACGCGCTCTTGTTGGAAAAAAATACATGTTGTGTGAGAAGAGCTTCAAGTGTTGACTTAAGCAGACGGTGATCGAAGGACAACTTTGAGCACTGCGCCAGCGAATCGTTCCATCGAATGCTGGGTGCATTAAAGTCCCCCAATAGAACAACATCAGGTCGACTACCAATCTCCTTTATGTTCTCCAACAAAAAAGTATCAGCGTCAGTGTCTGTCCCCGGTGGTCTGTAGAGAGTCATGACTTCAAGGGACTGCGATCCCCGCGTCTTTATTTTCAGCCAAATAGCCTCAATACCATTGTTAATCTTCTCTGTCATTTCATACACTGTGAAATTGCTTTTAACATACATCGCAACTCCTCCACCCTTGCGTTGGGTGCGGTCTCTCCTGAACAACTGGTACCCGGATAAGGCTACTTCGCAATCGCTGATGTTCTGTGACAGCCATGTTTCTGTGATTGCTATAATATCGGGAGACAGAATGGCTACCTGAATTCTCAGTTCGTCGAGCTTCGAAAGCAGACTTTGGGCGTTGGTATACAGAAATTTAAGTTAGCGGCACTCGGCCCTGCCAAATTCCGTTTGTCTCGAGTGTGCCAATACTACTGTGTTTGCCATCATTTGCTTTGGCTGGTTCCAGAGTAATGCTGCGTTTCTCTGTATCACACGTCCCTTGTAAATAATCAAACTGTTCTCTCCAGCTGCAAGTCTCCTCTTCATTTCTATCACTAATTCGCGGCGTTTCAGACGTTCTGCAGGAGAGTAGTCCGGCTGAAAATAACCTGCTTATGAGAGTTTCGAAGTTTGGTTTTTCTCGAGAGAAGTAGCTTCGCCTCTTCCTGGTTTTCCAAGACGATTTTGATAGGCCGTGGTCTCACAGTTTCTGACTGTTCATTATCTTTTTTTCCTATACTGAAGGCTGCTCGAACGGTTATCTTCTCTCCCGAATGAAGTATATCGTTCAGCAGGTGCTTAAACAAAGCAAGATCAGCGGATATCCTTTCCTTTGAGGTGTTGGCATTTGATTCAGGTAGGCCCTGGATAATAACGCAGTTCTCTCGGTCCAGGGCGTCTTTAAAGACACTGCTGACCATGTTTTCGTCTGAGTGACCAGATGGATTTATTGTGATCTTTTTAAACTTTATAGCCGTGTTATGTTTTTTTCCCAATTTTTATCTTGCCACTCATTGGTTTTTTCGCTCTCAGCTAAGGATTCTTTAGAACTGCTAAGATAGCCGGCAGAAGTCGAGACTGAAGTCGGAACGTTATCACATTTGGTGGTTTGGTGTTTCCCCATTGCAGATTGCCGCGGGTTTGTTCCTTGGGATGCCACTACGGGCTTGTTAGAGCACCAAAGATGGGAGGATGTGATTTGTGATTCGTTTTGGTCGTCGTCCTAAGGATTCAGGGATTGTGTTCCTGTTATCCAGTCGTCATTGGTATTCACGTCCGAACTTTGTGAGTTGTTACAAAGTGTTGTTTTTGGTACTGTAGGTGCTTTGGTCACTGACTTTTTAAATGTAATATTTTTTACCGTATTTCGTAGAGTATTTTTATGTTGCAAAAGCTTCCTTAAGTCTGCAAGCCCATCTTCCAGTTTTTGAACTCTTAGTAGAATATAAGAACATCCCACACAAGATTCGGCCTCGCAGCCGACGGATTTGGCTGCCATTACGCTTTTTGCGCGCTTTGCTGGTCCTTGGTTGTAAGTGTAAACTGATCGAGGGCCAGTCATGGATGCCAAAGCCAGCTCAACAGGCTTTCCTTTAAAGGAAGTGTTATTACTGGTTTTGCTGCAAGCAAACAATTTCTTTGAGTCCATGAGTATAAAAAACACTGTGTATGCGTATGTTCTCTTTTGGGCGTATAACGAAATATTCCAACTGGGTTTGGAATATGGCGAGTATTTTCAGCAATATGAGCAAAAAAGCGCCTTGTCGTTCAAAAACGCTTTAAAAAAACTGTAAATTGTATAAAAAATATGCAGGAACGACTCAGCCGTTTGGAGATGTCGAAGGTCCTGGATAACTTCAGATCTTCTTGAGGCTGTACACGTTTGGTTTCCTAAGTTATTGTCAGTTTGCATTAGTGCACAGGCTGCGTAGTTAACTTGAATAAGATAATAAACAAATTCCGATTTGATGACGTTTTATGAGGAATTTCGGCACGAGAAAAATTCCAGATGAGCAGGAAGCAAGTACGTACGTGCAGTTGAAACAGTATTGTCTGGAACAGTCCTAGTGAAGTGCTAACGGAGTTCAAATTGTCCAAGTTGGAGAACAAAAAATAAGTGGTTATTTGCACACGACCTTGACGATCTTTGAATTATCGATTAACTTCGTTCCATTTAGTTTAGATGAGCTTACTATATTCAAGACAGCGTGGAATTCTCGTACTCATTATTTGTCCATCTTGAACAGATAGAATTTTCCCTGATTACATTGTCCTTGCTAAACGATGTTGCACATGCCAAAGAACTAGTCTTCAGCCGCGCAGGTGGGGTTGACTGATGTAGAAAGTTCTAACCAAGTGCTCCTGGTAGAAAGCTCTAGAGCCACGCGCGACCGTAGAAACTTCAGGAAAGCGCGCTCCTTAAGGGGCGCGCACGCGATTCTTCATCCTATTTATACTTCTAGCTTTTAAAACATGGTTTCGGTTTCTTATAAAGTTTTATAACATAATAATATAGTTTGAAATGTTAATAATAGGAAAATAAACCTAGATTAAGTTTGTTTAATCTCACTTCCGCAATGCATCTCAACTAATCATTACCGATGGGATCCGACATTGTCAATGGGGATGTTATAAATACGGACGAGGAATGAAATCCAGGACCCCCATTTTCGGCTGAGCCTGACGATCAGGAACCCTAATCTCGCCCGTTCAGTAGACACCTCGGCGACCTCAACTGCTTCAGTTGTCCTCGAAGGCCTCCGTGAGATCCTTTGGATTTGTGAACACCCTTGGGTCTTGCAAGCCGACTTTCAGCGTCGTTATCAACAGTCGGGGGAGTCACTTAACGACTTTCAGCAGGCCCTTTGACTCCTCGGGTGGCGGGCTTTCCCCAACATGGACGCAAAGGTCCTGTATACTTGGATGCTGGAGCGGCTTGTCGCTGGAGTCCGCGACCCTCAGATCCGAAAGACCCTTTTGCGAGATCGGCCGTCAACCCTCGAGAAGGACCTTACCCTGGCTCGTGAAGAGGAAGTCCTTCAGGCCGCCTGCAACCAACCACCGCAGTCGCTGTTTGGTGCCACAGCCGTCCAGCCCCACTCTTCCCACGACGACACCACTCAAGCGCCTTGGAAGCCCTGCTACTGTGGATCCTCTCTCCACCAAAACAACTGGTGTCGGGCCCAGACCCGATGACCAAACAAGCCCCAAGCCCGCCGCACCATTGAGACCATTGACACAGCCTCAGGACCCAATTATGGTGAGTACTACCTCGTTCCTGATACAGTTATATCATGTTTAGGCTCTACTACTTTCCCTTAGTCCGAGGTACCGTAGGTATCACTACTCTTTCCTGTTTAGTAGATTCCAGCGCTGGATGTTCGTTAGTACGTCAGCAGCCTTTCCTAGAATTTCAGACTTCGATCCAGTTCTGTGATATGCCCAACGTTACCCTTCACACGGCTAACGGAGCTAACCTCAGGCTTACTGGTCTGGTAGAATTTTACCTGGATTTACCTGGAGTTAGTTTTACCCACAAATTTATTGTTTCCCCAGATATAACTTGGGATTTTATAATTGGTGTTGATTTTTTGAATAAGTTTAATGTTCCGTTTACTTCGGTATGCGCCTCCTGCACACAGCCTCTGTTATGGTCCTCTTTATTTTCCGTATTCATAGACCAGCTAGATT